>SNQJ01S0019846.1:174695-222129 GCA_010110895.2 Picea sitchensis
ATAACCGTTGAAACTTCCCCCACGCTCCATACATGATCATATGGAAAAAGAGTAAAGAACCACGGGCTATGCGCGCCAACCGTTCAAACCGCGCGCATAAACACATACACCATGGCCATATACAATGGCTATACGACCACGGGTCGGGGCTAAGCCCCGGCCCGACCCCCGCCAATGGTTACAAACATTAAAGTTATATATATATGATTTGGTATACGTAACAAGGCACAACGTATAACCCAATGGTCGGTCGGGGTTTGTTAAAACTATGCAGTGTGGGAGGTCCGGGGGTCGAACCCTGCGGACACCAAAAAATTTACATATAAACAATAACCCAATCAACGAGTGACACGTGGCGCCCATGGATTGGGCCACGTGTCCTCATACCATTTGTCATCTACATGACACGTGTCATCTTTTGATTCGTCAACATTCAACCAACGAATGCTTTCCATGTCACTTCAGTACGGTCGTACGGTCCTACCACGTCAGACCATACAGACTGGTACAGTCAGCGTCAAAAAAAAATTGCTTGTTTGGCTTGACGAACAGATCGCGATATCTTCTCCATACGGAGTCCGTTTGGCAAAGTAAATATACCGTCGGAATCAGGAAGACGAGACAGACGCAATGGCACTATTTTCATTACATTCCAATCACTTTGAAATTTGAGCAAAATTTGATCCCCTGATCACCAGATGACTCCATAGCTCAATGGTAAAGGCGACTGGAACTACTAGGTTCTTGGAAACCTCACAGGGAGGTATCCATCCCAGCTAGAGCCAAATGTTATCTCCCAAAATGAATAAGTCAATTTGTTCCATTTTTTAGGTGATAGCATGCTCATAAAATAGGGTTCTATATAAATTTTTAGAATTTAGAAGTGTCAAAACATAGGATTTAAGATTGTATCCTAGAAATAAATCGATCCTCAAAAGGTCTTTTCAAAAATTTAAGAAAAATCCTTTCAACAACTAACATCTGTTTTGAAGTTGAAGTTAGCTGGTGAAAGCCTCGGGTTTCAACGGTTAAAGTGTACTCCCCGCAGCAAGCGAGCCGGTGAAAGCGCTAACACGGATTTTCCTCCAATGACTCCAGAAACCCAAAAAGGATACGCCGAACACACGTCATACAATCATCATGGCAAGCTAATGAAAGCAAATGAATGATGACATTGTTTCATCACGTTCTAGCAGGACATCATGACAGATTGTGCTCACGTATTTCATGCGGCAACAAGAGGAGGGTTTGAGGTGACGAACTCTTAATCATCATTGCAACCAGAGGATAAAGTACCAGCTATCCGGCGACATCAAATCAAATCACCATTTCTTATTTTGAACTCGCAGTGTTCAAAATTTCTATTATGAGGTTTCATATTTCAATTGACAACACAGGGTCATTTTCACCAGAGCCAGCCTTTTCATTATTAAGAAGATTACTGTGTCAACCGTGTGCAAATAAATTGATGATTAAGTTGTAGATGGCGAGGAAGAAAGGAGGGATACTTCTGAGGAAAGAGTTAGATAATTTATCCTTTTTGCAGTCTTATCCAGAGGTGCAGAAACGATTCTCAGACGCAGGTTGTATGACATATGTGGAAAGGTTATAGGAAGGTTATCACCATGCAATAGCAGAGATTTTTTCAAAGTCATACGATGGAAAGAAAGCTACAGTGGTCTCTCTGGAACTGATATTTGATGAAGTTGCCATCGCTTTAGCAACCGACTTACCCAAAACAGGCCAAAGTTGGTTTAAAACAACAATGACTGAGAACTTGGATTTTAGGGTATACCTCAAGACATAATTTTGAAGCATAACCTGGAAGAAAAGCATCCATGTTTCTTACTTTGAAGATGAATGGCAAGATCTTTTCAAAGGCATTCAGTTATACTTAACCTCAGAGGGAGGGTATGACAAGTTAATGTTATATCATTTTAGACTCTTAGATCACTTCACAGTGAAGGTCCTTCTAAATTTGCCTTTCTTTCTTCATAAGAGCCCAACCAAGGTGTGTAAAAAGATCAGAGCTAAACCTTTTAGCATAAAAAATGCCCTTTGTCATTATGACCTGATTAAAATGATCATCTTGGAAGAACTGAGACAAAGAGAAAGAACTTGGTAGCACTTTCTCTTCTTGGAAGGTTTTGATACCCAAACTCAACCTATAAATGAAAAGAAGAAAGCAGCAAGAAGCAGTCAACTCCTCAGAGTAGCTCAAGGAGGAGGAGAGCTCTCCCAAATCCACCAGAAGACAAAAATTCTAGCATAAATCCCAAGAAAGCTAAAAAGAAACTAGATTTTGAAACAAACTCAGAGCAATCCACAGTGAAAAAGACAAATGCTCTAAATCTGCCATACATAGATTCAGACACAAAACTAGAAAAGGAAGATGAAAGTCCAACCATCAAAAGTCGAGAGCACTCCATGGAAACTGCACAAAATTGTGAAGCTTTTACTCCCAAAGATGAAGGTGAAACCTCAAGAAATAAGAAATCAAAGAAATCACAAAAGATTAAGGAGATGAAAGAGGTAATAGCACAGCAGGAGGTTTTGGAAAGGGTGATAAAGGCAAGATATAAAGATTTATCAAAGAATTTTGCAAAGACAAATGCATCTTTTGAGAAGTTAGCACGTGAAATCATTAAAGACAAGAAGAAGAAGAAAAATATCACAAAGGATTATAATAGCTTATGGTGGTTAGCTAAGCGACTGAAGAGGAAAATCAAAAAATTGAAGGAAAAAATTAACACACATCCAGAGTTACAGGTGCTGGCCCAGGTTGCTATAAATTTGCAGGGAGAGCAATCAAATGAACACTAATTTTTTATGGAACAACAGTTTTGAATATGAAAGGTTTCCTCTTTGATCAAAACAGAGCTTTCACCAGCACAGAAGGCGAAATTATAACCAATTAGATGTTGAAAAGCAGAGCTTTCATAAGCTAATTAGCAAATCCTAAGGCGAAATAGTTGGTGAAACTGCAGAATGAGAATTTTGAAGAGTTGAGCTCGAACATAGCGATTTTGGAGTGATTTAAAGGATAAGAGAGTATCAAAAGATTAATCACCAAATCAGGAAATATTCAGTTTCAAAGATTCGTGGAGATTTTGGAGGTGAATGCCTAATTGGTCAACTAAAGCTTTGTTCACAGTTGTTGAAAGATTTCCAGCAACTGAAGACATGTGTCTTTTCCTCCATGACACATCAGAGACATAGAAATGATGAAGATCAGATGTCAAAGACCAACTATGAAGACAATTCGATTCCTAAGAGCTAGTTCTTTTATTATCCTATTGTATTCAATTAGTTTTCTGCTTTCTATATTTAGAAATCTAGATCCAGTTTTCCAGGATCTGAGACTTGTTGTAAAGGCTATAAATGCATGTCTTTTTGACATACCAAGAGTTTGATTATGGATAGAGGACTATATTATGTTGTAAACAGACTTTTACTATGATAATACAAATCACAGTTTTCTCTCTCTATTGATGTCAGATTCTCATTTTCCTTCTCTACTTTTTATTAAGTTGTTTTAGCTACAAAATTATTGTTATCTCATTAGTTAGCTCATAAATTGATATTACGTTGCTTATCATTGTTTATTAAACCCTACACTTTGTATTCGGTTTATAAACATTGTTTTCTCACCCACTGAAAGCTATCATCTGATCATTAATCCTTGAGAGCACTGATTTATTTGATTTTCATTTTTGCTGTCTGAATGCCATACTGTAATTGAGTTATCCCATTGATCCACACATACATAAACACAAAAACAAGTTTACCTTAAGTTACCAAGCATATTTGACCCACAACCACAAAGAGTTTCCTGGAGTGATAACAGCCTCAAAATCAGTTGGTGCTCATAAGAATGATAATGCACAAAAAATAAAGACTACTTATCATATCAAGAAGAAGAGGTTTTTTCCCTTTATAGGTTTCCTCAGGAAATATCTGTCTCTGTATATTTCATGTGTGTGATTGATGTTGAATATTCTATTGCTTACTTCCCTGCATTATTATGATCATCATTAAGTATTCTGTAAAGAGTTTAAAATGGGCATAATTGTTTAAGCATAGTGACAACTGATTCACCCCCCCCCCTCTCAATTGTTCAACAATTGGTATCAGAGTGGGTTCCTTTTATCTAAGGGTAGATCCTAGAGATTAAACATGACTAGCCATGAAGGAACTTCAACCAATAAGGCCCCCCCTATCTAGAATTCATATTCAACGCTAAGGCTATGAATACTATTCTGAGTGGGCTTGCAGAAACAAAATTTGTAAAAGTTATGCACTTAGAATCTGCCAAAGAAATGTGCAACAAACTCAATAGCAGTTATGAAGGTAATGAGAAGGTAAAGGATGTCAATCTTCAAACCTACAGATTACAGTTTGCACAACTAAATATGAAAGAGGATGAAATTGTTGGGAAGTACTTTCTAAGAGTTGAAGAACTAGTAAATGCAATGATAGGACTTGGTGAAAAAATTGAGGATGTCTCATCTTTAGTTCATAAAATTTTGAGATCTCTGCCAGATAGGTTCAACCCAAAGGTCTTTGCTATAGAAGAAATTAATGATCTAAAAGCTCTGCCTACTGACCAAATCCTAGGAAATCTGACTGCTTATGAAATGAGGATAGGTAAAGAGAAACCCACCTCTAGAGAAGCATCATTTAAAGCAGATAAGAAGGAGGATTCTGAGCCTGATGAAATTGAAGGAAAATTTGTGAGAAGACTAAGGAAAGGATCAGGCAAGTACCAAGGCAAGTTTCCCTTCAAATGTTTTAACTGTGGAAAGATAGGTCACTTTGCATCTAAGTGTCCACACAAGAAGCAGGATCAGAATTTTGAAGGTGAAAAAAAGTAAAATCCAAGAGATTTGGTAAAAAGAAAAGTTTATGTGTAAACAATGATGACTCTTAAGAAGACACAGATAGTGACTCTTCCTGTGAAGATAAGGTTAATGAATTTATGCTTATGGCCAAAGAGGATTATGATAATAAAATCACAATAAGTGATGTTAATGATGAAGAAGTTGTGATTGATATAGAAGGTGAACTAATCAATTCTTTAGAAGAGATTGAAAGACTCAGACTTAAGAAGAGAAAACAAAAACAATTGTTGATGCAGTTTGAAAAAATGGTAAAAACCCTGATGAAGACTTTGCCCTGCTAGAAGTGGATTTAGAAGAGGCAAATAAAATACAGGACATTCTGAAACAACATTTATCGGAAAATAAGGCAAGATGTGAAGCCTTGGAAGAAGAGGTAGTAAAAACCAGAAAAGAGATGGAAAAGTTTAAAGCATTATATCTCCAAAATATTCCAAGCATTAAAGCCTCAGCAGAACTAAATGATATTCTGAGCAAACAAAGATCTCCCTTGTTGAAGATTGGTTTAGGTTATGCAAATGGTTCAAGCAGCAAACATCCAAAAAGCAAAGAGCCAGTAAATATGATCAAGTTCCAAGTCAGCAGACAATTAGACCATGTGAGTATTATGCCACCAAAAGTTAATCAAGACAAGATGATCCCTGATAAAAAACAAAGATATCAAAAGATGAAGCAACAAATGCTAAGAAGGAGGCCATCCTTCAGGTACCAAAATTTCTTCCATGGTTACTGTTTTTACTGTTCTAATTTTGGTCATAAGATTGCAAATTGTCAAATTAAACTTAGAGACATGCAACTGAGGAGGTCAAGAAATAAACAATCTTTGCAACATACAACTAAGCAACCAATGAGTAGACAACGTAGCACCAATCACTTTGACCTATTGAACAATTAGATCAAATGTTATAACTGTCATAACTTCGGCCACAAAGATGCATACTATCATCTGAAGAATTACAAGGTAGATCCCAGGATAAATCCCTTAGCTATAAATGCCAGCACATGGAAAAAGAAAGATAGTGAAAAATGTGGTCTAGTGCTTTCAGCTCAAAAAAAAAAGGACCCCTGGTATATAGACAGTGGATGTTCCAAGCACATGACTAGAGACAAGGATAAGTTTTTGTCTATAAGTAAAAGCAAAACATGAAATGTGACCTTTGGAAATGATGAACCAGGTAAAATCAAGGGTAAAGGGATGGTGAGTTTGAGTAATGGTAAAGGAAAATCCCAAGATGTTCTGCTTGTAGATGGGCTGAAACATAATTTGTCCAGTGTAAGTCAAATGTGTGACAGAGGATGTGAAGTGGTGTTCACTTCCAAATATTGTAAGATAAAGTTTGTAAACTCAGGACAAGTGGTGGCTAAAGGCATAAGGACAGATAATAATGTATATGTGCTAAAATAAGATAGAGAAGAGTGTCATATAAGAAAACATGATGAAAGTTGGTTATTCCATAGGAGACTTGGACATCTAAACTTTGACCACTTAATCAAGCTCAAAAATCTTGAGGCAATAAAAGATCTTCCAAGAATATCAAAGCCACAAGATTCTGTGTGTAAACCCTGCTAAGTAGGAAAGATAACCAAGACACAGTTTAAATCCAAGAGCTCTACTTCAACAGAGAAACCACTCCAATTAGTTCATATGGATTTATGTGGACCATCAAGAAAGGAAGGCACGGGGAAGGAAAACTACTTTATGTTGATCATTGATGATTATTCTAGACTCACTTGGGTTGCTTTTCTCAAAGAAAAATACGAAGCATTTGAGAAATTTAAAACATTTAAGGCTTTAACTGAAAATCAAACATGCAACAGGTTAAAGGCAGTAAGATCAGACAGAGGAGGAGAATTTATGTCAAGTGATTTTAAGGAATTATGTGATAAACATGGGATCGAGAGAGAATACACAATCCCAGGAACTCCACAACAAAATGGATTAGTTGAGAGGCAAACCAAAACATTTCAGCAAATGTCCAGGTCAATGATGAATGAGAAGAACATTGGTCAAACTTACTTGGTGGAAGCAATACACACAACATTCCATATTCTTAACAAATCCCACCTCATACCACATAGTGACAAGACACCTTATGAACTATGGTATGGAAGACCTGCTTCAATTAAACACTTCAAAGTCTTTGGGAGTAAGTGATACATAAAGAATAATAATGAAAACCTTGACAAGTATGATGATAGGGCTAATGAAGGCATCTTCTTAGGATATGCTACCAATAGTAAATGATATAGATGATTTAATAAAAGATTGCATAAATTAGTTGATTGCATTGATTCAAAGGTTGATGAAGGAGTCCCAGTAAGAGAGGTGAGCAATATTGAGTCTATTACAGAGGACATAGCTGAAACTGAAGATGAACATGACTAATAATTAGATGGAGAAGAGACACCCAGACAAGAAGAGTCAGGACAACAATCAACATCAAATCCTTCCTCCAGAATTACTCAAAAGAATCATCCTGAAAGTCGGATAATTTGTGAGAAAGACAAAGGTGTACATCTCAGGAGAAGGATAATCAAAGACATCGAGCAATCACATATAGCTTTCATATCCATGGCGGAACCCAAGAACTTTAATGAAGCCAGTAAAGACGTAAATTGGTTAAAATCAATGAATAAGGAACTGGACCATATTGAAAAGAATGGCACTTGGGAACTCGTTCCTAGGCCAACAAATAAAAATGTAATAGGATCAAAATGGGTCTACAAAAATAAGATGAATGAGCAAGGAAATATTGTAAAAAATAAGGCTAGATTGGTCTGCAAAGGATATGCTCAAATAGAAGGACTAGATTTTGATGAAACATTTGCACCCATAGAAATATTAGAAGCTATCATAATGTTTCTTGCCTATGCTTGTCATAAACAGTTTAAAGTCTATCAAATGGATGTCAAGTCATCTTTTCTAAATGGAGATCTAGAAGAAGAAGTATATATGGAACACCTAGAGGGTTTCCAAGTGTCAGATAACCCTGACTTTGTCTGCAAGTTGAAGAAATCCTTATATGGGTTGAAACAAGCTCCTCGTGCCTGGTATTATAGACTTGATAAGTATCTTCAAGACAAAGGGTTCAAGAGAGGAACAATCGACAACAATCTATATATCAAAATAGAGGCTAATGATTTGGTCATTATGTTGGTCTATGTAGATGAAATCATCTTCGGAAGCAATAATGCCTCATTGGTACAATGGTTTGATTTTGCTATGCAGTCTGAATTTGAAATGTCTATGATAGGGGAACTGCCATTTTTTCTTGGTCTGCAAATTACTCAGAAGTCTGAAGGAATATTTCTTTCTCAGGAGAAATGTCTAAGAGAAATGTTGAAAAGGTTTCAAATGGAAAACTCTACACCTATGAACACACCTATAGTGACTGTATACAAGTTAAGCAAGGATGATGACTCACCTGATGTTGACCAGAGTTCATTTAGTTCTATGATAGGTAGCCTATTGTACATCACAACATCCCATCTAGACATAATGCATGTTGTTGGAATGGTAGGAAGGTATTAGGTTGCACCTAAACAGAGTCATTTGTTAGCTGTCAAAAGAATATTTAGATACTTGAAAGGAACAATGAACTATGGCCTATGGAATCCTAGGAATCAGAATTTTCAACTATCAGTCTATTCATATGTTGATTGGGCTAACTGCGTGGATGAAAGGAAAAGCACGAGTGGAGGTGCATTCTTCTTAAGATATTCCCTTGTAGCATGGTTGAGCAAGAAGC
This sequence comes from Picea sitchensis, assembly GCA_010110895.2. Lineage (NCBI taxonomy): Eukaryota > Viridiplantae > Streptophyta > Pinopsida > Pinales > Pinaceae > Picea > Picea sitchensis. Next base: position 183,343 of record SNQJ01S0019846.1, read on the forward strand.
AAGGTTCCATCTCCTTATCAACTACAAAAGTTGAATACATTGCAGCTGCCATTTGTTGTACCCAAGTATTGTGGATGATTCAGACACTTGCAGATTTGGAGGTAAAATAAATTGCACCGATCCCAATTCATTATGATAATACCAGTGCAATTAGTGTGTCAAAGAACCATGTATGTCTCTCAAAGACCAAGCATATACCCATCAAGTATCACTTCTTGAGGGAACAAGTGACCAACACTATTGTTTCTTTGCGTTATATTCCATCCAAAGATCAGATTGATGATATCTTCACTAAACCGCTTGCAAAAGCTCAGATTGAGTATCTATGCCAGAAGTTGGGCATGACCCCGTTATCAAGCTAAATAGTCCATCCTGTTAGGGGGAGTATGTATTGATTGAATATATGATACCTCAGAAAAGTGTTGCAACAACTCAAGGGGACCCTGTTTTCTTTGACATTGATGTCAAAGGGGGAGAAAAGATGTTGTCTGGATGCTACAGTTGGAGGTCCAAGCAGAATAACGCAACCTTTCAGGGTTTCCATCAATGCTGAAGGGGGAGATTGTTGGCATATTTTACAGGAAGAGTGTGCTTGTCATTAATGGCACGAACAACAATGAACCAAACCTTCTAAGTCAGAGAGATCATAAGCTCAGGAGGAAGAGCGACAATGGTCGTTGGATCACCAATCCCGAATACCCGATGACCATTAGATCAACGTTCAGTGACCAGATGAAGCGCAGAGGCGAAGTACAAATCTGATCCGTTGGATCTGAGCCTCAAGGATCAACAGTTGTTGGATCTAGAAATAAATGCATGAAGGTTAAGCCATTGGATCAGCGTAGGAGAGCGGACTTGTCAAAGTCCCGAAGTCTCGAAGTAAGCAGGGACCATCCATCGTCAAGATTGACAGGTGGCACACGGTCCACAACTCTGGAGCAAATCACTTTGAGAATTTTCAGTTTGAGATCTGAAATCCCCGAAGTCTGAAGAGTCAGAGAACCAGAGTAAACGTCAACCGTCGGATAATTTTAAAGTGGAAGGACAGGATAAGCTAGAAAAGAAACATCGCAGAAAGATCGAACCGTCAATCTAAGAACATGATTGACGAACAACATTTAGTTCAGGTCTAAAAGTTGCGAGGAGGTTACTGTTCGGGGATTCTCACTTCAGAAGAATTGGCAACTTGAAAATTTGAAATACTCGAAGTCTCAAAGGCCGAAGTGAATAAGGATCCACGTCAGTAAGACTACGTCAGCAAGGACACGTGGCACAATCAGACAATGACAAGTGTCAAGTTGATTCGACATTTCAGGTATGTGCAAATCACAAATTTGAGTGACACGTGGCAGCTACTAGGCTCATGACACATCATCAAGTGACGTAAGTAAGTGACGTCACTCTGGGAGTTTTACTTTGGGAGCTTTACAACCATCACTTGCCCAAAGTTTTGAAGTCCCGAAGTGGACATAAGTCATCCGATCTGAAGAACTTTTTGGGTGCATCATCAACCATTGATCTAGTACAATGGAAGGACAGTGTGAGTGGAAGTGCTAATCGACAACAAGTGGTCTCCACCGCCTATGACTTATTCAACAGGTGACAACTCCAGAGGAGAATGAAGCAGCGATCAGCCTAAAGTTCCGAAGTCACTTATGATCATTGATCTTGCAGGAGGGTACATGTCAACAAATCGTGAACTCCGGGTGAAACTACTCTAGGAAAACGCGAAGGAGAAAGGTTGGAAATTTGATATTTTCTAACCCCGAATACCCGAAGGGATTGTTACCGTTGGTCCGAAAGGGACACACGTCAGTGGATTGTCAGCTCTGGGAAAAAGAAAAGGAAGGTTGAAAGGTTGGAAAGTTGAGATTTACGAACCCCGAATACCTGAAGGGATTGTGACCATTGATTCAAGAAGACCACGTGTCGTTAGATCGTGGACTCCAGGTGAAATGCTCCGGGAGCAAGCGAAGTTTGAGAATCGAGACTCTCGAAGCCCGAAAGGCGAAATTGATCTCGTCCATTGGTTTGGAGGGCCACATGTCACTTGGTCGTTGAGACTAAGGATCGTGCGTGGACGGAGGAAAGAAGGCAGGAAAAAACAATAGATCAGAGCCGTTGATCAAGGAGCACCGTCAAGATCATGAGATCGACGGTCTCATTGCATTGCAGGGCCAGAACATGCTCGGGTCTTAATTTTTCTTGAGCATGCCGCAATCGAAACCATGATTTTTTAGAAAGGACGCGTGGAGGCTCATAATGAATTGCGAGGTGAAAAGCAGGTTGCCCTCAAACCGCCTATGGACGCACCCTCAATCGCATGGTCACGTGAAGTTCATAGCCCAAGGTCATATTGTGAAACAGAGCTAGCGCTCACTAGACCGAGATCAGGAAGCACCTTTTGAATAGGCGTTTGGTCACCGCCGGTGGTCACGTGAAGGAAGAGGCTTAGAAGCCAAAGACAGCTGGTTGTAACTGACAGAGAAGACGAAGAGTTGTGACTGCCAGAGAAGCCGAGGAATCTCAGGAAAATAACCTCTGATGATGAACACATTCAACATAACCGCCAGAGAAGATGAAGAGTTTCTATGATGATCATGTAGAGGACTCGATGTGTAAAAGATATGTAGAACAGAGAAGAGGGTGTTGATTTGATTAGAAGCCATGCTGTGGGGAGGATGAGATGTAATGAACAACCTAAAGGGCAGAACAATGGCGCAGTGAAGAGCATGCGGAGGCATAGCACATAGAATGGACATGGCGCACAGAGCATAAAATGTAGAAGAACAGAAAGCGCAAAGGAGCGAGCAAGAGGAAACTAATGCAGATAGAGCAGAGAAGTGTAGCAGAACAGTGATTAGACTAGTAAGACATTGATGAACACTGTATCACTATAATAAATTTCAATAAGCAAAGATTTATATTTCAAGGTGGTAGGGTGGTGCTAGGGAGGACTGTTGTCGTCAGAGTTTCAAGTGAGTGCTTGAACACAGGGAGTTGAAGCTTCCATCTAGTTGCAACCAGAAAAATCAAGGTGGTAGGGTGGTGCAAGGGAGAACTATGGTTCTCTATTATATAGGTTGGTGCATGTGTGACTGGAATTTGGTGCTTCCATCCAGTTGGTGTTGGAACACTCAGGGAGTTGGTGCTTCCTTCTAGTGGGTGCCCAAGAAATTAGAGAGTTGGTGCTCTAAGCAAATTGTTTCTTGTAAAATAGAGGTTGTAGCCTCAAAAGGAGTTGGTGCTCATAAGAATGATAATGTATAGAAAATAAAGACTACTTATCATATCAAGAAGAAGAGGTTTTTTCCCTTTATGGGTTTCCTCAGAAAATGTTTGTTTCTGTATATTTCATGTGTGTGATTGATGTTGAATATTGTATTGCTTACTTCCCTGCATTATTGTGATCATCATTAAGTGTTTTGTAAAGAGTTTAAAATGGGCATAATTGTTTAAGCACAGTTACAACTGATTCACCCCCCCCCCCTCTCAGTTGTTCAACAACTAATACTTTCATGGCTTGTCCAACTTCTCCTGCTTGAAACAATAAATACATGAATGCATAGCACATATAATATATTTTATACTATGTTTAAATTGAGATATAGACATGTTTCTGTTTTTTTCGTAGGACAGATGCACATCAACTATGCAAGTCACAAAAGAACATTTCACATGATATGCCACATAGCATTACAAAATTGTTAACAACGTGTACAAGATTAAACTGTCAAAATGACTACAAATGTAAAAGATTTTCCAAGTGCAATAGACTTTGTTATGAACATTGACACATAACATTGTCCACTGTGAAAAACTTTTAATTTTCTGCTAAAAGATGTATATGCATTTACACAACACTTTGACCCAGATCCCACAGTTGAAATGCATTAGCAATTATCAATCAATGACATAACGATTGCATAACGCTATGGAACTCTAACAACCAGGCACTCTGACATTTAGGTAATTTGCATGATGACTGAATGATTTATGGCACTTTGGTTTGCGAAAAACAAAGGCTAATTAGAACTTGTGCGAAGTAAATGTTGAGGTTGTTTATCTACTTTCCAATGCTTTCTATTAATCACTCCCCGTATTTCATGACTAACTTAGGTCCAAAAAGCACATGTTAGTAAATACACAATGCTTTCTATTAATCATTTCCCGTATTTTGTGACTAACTAAAGTCTGGAAAGAACATGTTAGTAAATATGCCCTATGCACCTGGCTTTAAAGCAATATGACCTCCATAATGTACTATTGATAACTTTTAGGTTTATCAAAATGCATTTAAAGAAACAAGCCTACAACAGATAGAAAAAAAAAATAGCATTGTTGTGTGAATAACTTATGCAACACATATTACAGTAACAATGTTGCTTAAGCGAAAATTTAGAGGAAAAATTTATTTACTAAACTTGAACGATATGACATGAACATTAACTTAGAGAAAGCTACAAGATGACAAGTACTATAAATTGATGACTAGTATTGAGGTTGTGCACATCACCCATGCAAATGATGCACTAAATCAATATGTAACCATATCTTAGAAAACTTGTTGTCAAAAGCTTCTTTACCTAGCCATTTACAAGAAAACATGTCAGGTTAGCATATTTGTAGATATCATATTACACATGAAGACATGGGCAGTACATAGGACACTGGAAATGGAGACACTCTCACACATGCGACATAATCACTACAGATAATTTCACACTATTGAAGCGTCAAGCAATCTGGTATAGTCAGATCACATGTACAAGATGCCCAGATAGTTATTACCCGATAGTGGACAAAGGCCACCAGGAGTACGACGAGTCTTTGGCACTGCATACATCATCAAAGGAACCTAGATCTAAATTGGAATGTATTAGTACATGAACACTGATGCATGGAGCCTGCCCGAAAATAGGCACATCACCGCGACAATTTTCGAATGTCTTTTGAACTATGTATACCACCTGCTAGAGCCATAGTATTTCTAGCCAATTTGCATTTATCCATGAATAAAGATATCACTAGTTATCAATTGAGCAGTTTTACTAGCCACCCAACTACCATGTTTATTTATTTCAAGAATCCTACATCAACTGCAAAGTCCCCACATCCATGGCTTCTCTTAGAAAACATGGGATTTACTACAGGCAACAGTTCATGTAGATCACTTGCAGTTCGACGATCTCATTCTCACAGTGACTTGCACTGAGAAGGCAACTGTTGGGAAGGGAACCCAACATACCGTCGATGATCAAGATTCCTAGCCTTGCTAAATAGTTGCTTGAATTGTGTTTCAAATATCTCACGGTTCACTAGTTCTCTCTGTCAACATCTGTTGTGCGTATTTCCATGGATCAACACCTTTGTTGAACCCAACATATGCATTCTGCAGAATGCCCCCTCCATCGACTGCAATTTTCCTCCTCTTCTTGGCTATCAACTAAATGGATCCAGACAAGAGGATGATGTTGGGCTTGTTTGTTGCAACAATCACCCCATCTGTACGATTTGAAAGTGCTCGAGTAACTAGACAAAGTTCTAGTGGCAGAACTTGGACCATCCACTGCTTAAATTTTTTGAATACAGGATGAAGTACACCCACACCTCGCTTGTCCATATGAAGCCAAAGTAAAGAGATGTCATTAGCCCGGACAAATGCACACCAAATCGAGCTTCTACTTCTGGGTTGAACTTAATCATTCCAAAAGTTGTATGGCACTGCAACAACAACCTAGACATATGTTTTACACTTACTCAAGCAATGTGCGGGTATCCAACCACAATGCACACAATTCAACATAGCATCTTTCTGATCTCCCAACATGACATCAATCGACCACCACCAAGCCAGTAGTGTGCAAAACTTTCTAACTATTGAATCTTAGAGCTAGAAGTTTGCAATAGATTTCAATTTCTGGAGAAACAAGCCATCGTGCATGAGATGTCAACATTATCCTCGCTTTATCTTCTTGTTGCACTATAACACCAACTGCATCAAGAAATGGTGTTAACAAATAAGTCTTAAATGACATGGCAAATACATATTAACAACACAAAATCCATGGCCTAGAGCCATGCAACCATTGCTCAAATGAGCAAAGTACATAGTATAATTCTATGAAATGTACTAATCTTCCTTTGTATATATCGTTCTTTTCAAATGAAAATAATCCAAATTCTAATTTTGTTTTGCAATCTAGCGTGTCTTTCCTAAATTCAATGGTTATCTATTTTAATGTTATATGTTTTTTACTTCGTCAATGCACTTCCAACCAACACATTATCCATTCACATTTGACAGAGGGTTGGCACCTCTGTGTAATTCCCAGATAGTCTCTGATGACAATTTGTTCACTTCGCCACAAAACATTCAATATGCACATAACTTGTAGTTGTGGACATCGAATCTTGAAAAACATTGGATGTCGAAATCACTACCGACATGATAACCACAGATGCAATATGCACTTTCGATTGTACACAGTACTATATAGTACCAATATATATTGTTGCATCTGCATATAAGTTACCAAAGAAAAAAGGTTGTTGCTTGTCTAATTGTTACATGCATACCTTCTCTTGGGACATTGTTTTTCAGTTTCTTCTCATGCATTGCTTGTCACTTGTTGCTCTCCTGCAATTTCTCTATTTCATTTTCATGTGAAAGCAGTAAACCAAACTCAATGAACACACAAATAAACCCTTGTGTCAAAATTGCATGAAATACACAATGTCAAGGAACAACAAATGAATAGTACACCAATGAAATTAGAAAAACACACCTTTGCAGCTCTCGTTCCATGTTTCTTTCTTTGCCCTATTGCCCTTTTTAACATTGATGGTTGTTTCGATGCAATGCACATCGAACAAGCCAAACAACAATGCATATTGATGGCAAAGAGATGAAAACGTTGATATTTTATTTTCTCTGCTACCAGAATATCTGCTATATCAGCTACTTGCGATGCTCCACACAATTTCTTGATCCAACACATAATTAATTGTTGGTTTAGTCTAATGTTACACCATGAAGTTTCCATAGTTAATTTAAGCTTGGTTTTCAATGCACTTATAAAATCTCCAAATGAAAAACAACAAGTTTCATCAGTTTCCTTGAAAAAAAGGAAATTAACTAAACAAGAACTTCCTAAATATGCAACAAGAATATGAAAACATATTTTTTTTCACCTTAGTTTCTGTCATTCAAATGATGCTCAAGCTATGGATATGGCATCTAGTAACTACATGTTTCGAAACAAACAGTCTCGAAACAACATACCTTGTTTTTGTCTATGTTTATCTTTGATTCCTTTTCCATATATATAGTTTTTGAGATATCTCTTGACCAACTTGACCGACCCCTGAAAAAGAAAAATAACAATGAAGCACTAATTTTATTTTTGCATATACGATACATATCAAGAATATTTCATTCAACCATCTGATCCAATAACACAATTGATAAAAGAGAATTGTTTTTTCTTAAACACCACACCAATGCCAATGCAAGTTTGAATAAAATCAAGTAACCATACTATGATTATAGCACACACTATCAATAAAGGCCACACACTAGGAGGAATGGTGATGCATCTAGAAACAGCGCGAAGCAGATGTGTTGCTTATTTGTAAACTACTCAACAATCTAACCGATATATGTGTAAAACACAATTTAGCATACTCACATAGCGTTGTTGGTTTTCAAGTAATGTTAGGTCTGTGATTTATTTTTCTTGGATACTTTGCTAGTCAAAATCCTTCCTAATTTTCTACTTTTGAGGTTGGACGAAGGTTTTTCAACAACTAGTGCGAAACTACATGGTAACAAGCCACACGAATTCTATGCACAAGCATTGAAAATACACGATACTCGTTGTCCTAGCGATATTCCTCTGCCATTGCCAAAGTTCCCAACATATGTTTGTACCGAGTGTTGCCACATGTTCATACCTATACTTGGTTTACCTAAGATGGTCTATTTTTAAGCTTTGTGCGGTGAACACACATTGGTCATCGTGTCAGATTGCTACACTTATGTGCCTTCGTGCTCCAAACAGTTCCACATCCATGATTGCGACAAGTGATGCAATTTGCTATATATCTCACTCATTTATGGTAAATTGATTTTCTCCATTTTAGCAGAAAAATGCCATGCATCTAGAAATCACTACAAAGCAAATGCCAATGCTAAATTGAATAAACCAAGCAATTGTATTATGCATAGAGAACACACTATCAAACGTGATGCGAGATGCAAACCTGTGACAATGTGGAAAGAACAGACACAATCGTTCTTTGTACAATATTTGAATATAGACCAAGTGCTAAATAGACAAAGCATCCCCTCTATGCAATATACACTTATGCGGAAGTATTGATGACATCGCTCTTCCAATCGTACAAGTGTCTATGCAACCAACTTTGCAAATGCAAAACTATAAGCAACATGAATTCTCAGCGCAAGACTTCAAACTCTAGAATCTTGCACAAGAACTTAAAATAGAACAAGCATTTGCTCAGTTTATTTTGAATCCCGTCCAATTCGCACAACTATACTTGGTGTACTTAAGACTCTCTATTTTCAAGCCTTGTGTGAAGAACCTGCACCAAATATCCTCACGCCTTGCTATACCTTCGTAATTCTGCATTTCCAATATTCCTGCATCTGTCATTGTGACAAGCGATGCAATTTGTAAATTAGGTCATTGATCTATGTTAAATTCATTGGCCGCCCTTTAGGAAGAAAGGCCACACATATGGAAACAGTTCCAAGCAAATGCAATGCCTATCTATAAACTACTCGATGGTTTTTTATTATGCTTACTCCTATTCGAAAGGTAGTTGATATATGTCTAAAAGACATTTTAGCCAATTGGCATCTTGCCCTTAGATTTGGGGTAATTCCAGTTCTGCGATCTATTTATTTCCATAATTTTCTAGATAAAATCATTTTTACTTGGCCACTTTCAATGTTGGACATAGCTTTTGCAATAGCAGGTGTGAAACTGCACAATAACAACCATCATGAATTCTCTACGCAAGAAATGAAAATACACAGTGTTGGTTGTTTTAGCCATAATCCTCTGTCACTTCCAACCTATGCTAGAAATCGTTGCATGAAGTGTTGTCATATGTTCATATTTATTCTTGGTTCACTTAATACAGTCTATTTTTTAAGTCTTGTGCAGAGAAATCGCACCGACCACCCTCCCACATTGCTACACTTCCACGCTTCTGCATTTCCAATAGTTTTGCATCGTTGATTGTGACAAGCGATATAATTTTTAATATAGATGCCTAATTTAATGTAAATTCATTTGCTCCGATTCAGGAGGGAACCAAACCCATCTGGAAGCATTGCAAATCAAATGTGTTGCTTATCTATACATTGCTTGATGGTTTTTTATTATTGCTATTGTTATTCGAAAGGTAATCAATATACATGTAAAATAAATTTTGACTGATGTCAATCCTGCTATTGGCCTTGACGCAATGACATATCTATGACCCATTTATCTTTGGACAATAAGCAAGTAAAAAAAAGGCATTTTTTGTATGATGCAAATAAAGAATATCTCGTTCAACCATTTTATTCAAAAATACAACTGATAAGAGAGAACTGGTTTGCTTAAACACTACACCAATGCCAATGAAAATATGAATGAAACCAAGTAGTTGCACTATGCATAGAGCACGCACTATCAAACATGATGCCAGATGTACAACTACCACAATGCATAAAGGGAAGACATATAAGTTCTCCACACAAGATTTGAATATAGACCAAGTGCTAAATATACAAAGTATCGACTTTGCGTAGCATACACCTATGCAGAAGTGTTGATGACATTGCTCTACCAATTGCACAAGTCTCTATGTAACCAACTTTTCCAATGCCAGACCATAAGTTGCATGAATTCTCAACGCAAGCCTCGAAATTCTACAATCCTCGTGCACCCCGCACAACCATACTTGGTGTACTTAACACAGTCTGTTTCTAAGCCTTGTGACAAGAACCTCCACAGGTCATCCTCCCACACCTCAACATTTCCAATAGTTTCACATTCGTCATTGTGAAAAACAACGTAATTTGCAAAATATATCATTGATTTATTTGGTTCGATTTAGGAGCAAACATGACACATCTAGAAGTAGTGGAAAGAAAATGTGTTTCCTATCTGTAAACTTCTCGATGGTTTTTTATTATGGCTAATTCTATTAGAAAGGTATTCGATATGTGTAAAAGGAATTTTAGCAAATTGGCATCCTGCTCTTCGTCTTATCATAATCCCAAGTCTATGAGCTATTTGAACAATCTGCTTGTCACAAGCCTTTTTACTTTCCCACTTTTGAGGTTGGACGTAGATTTTTGAATAGCCATATCTCCGCCCTCCACACAACTATGCTTCTCGCATAACACAAAAGTTGTAAATGACTGCCATTTGTTTGCAAATCCGTCAAAATCAACCTGTCACAAATTGTTGGAATATCGTCCAAATCACATCCACTACTATAATTTGTTGTGCAGACGCACGAGACACCATGACCATAACTGACATGAATTCTCCACACAAGTATTGAAAATACACAGCATTGGATGTGTCAATGATACCAATTTTCCATTGCCAAGATGCACAAGACATAGCCACACAAAATGTCGCCATATATCCATAGCAAAAGCCTTTGGGAAAACTGCAAAATGCTCATCTTTCTTAACTATATCTGCCTATACTACAATGAAATCCCCAACAAAAGGAGAATAGATGGAACACAATGCAATGCACCCACCTAAAAACAACATTGTTGTACAACACATGCAAAATAATGCATTGATCCCTAACTTTATACCCGCACTATCTCCATAGCATCAATCAATTGCAAAACAAGATGAAAAATACAAGCCGACTACACAAAAAGACCTGACATGAATTCTCTGCATAAGCATTGAAAATATACAACACTACCAGTGTCAGCGATATTCATCTGCCACTGCCGAGATGCGCAAGACATAACTGCACCGAGTGTCACCATATGATCACAAAAAAATCCTCCAGGCATAGTGCAAATGATCCAGGAACGCTCACAGAGGTCTAGGAGGATCCAGAACACTCACAGAGATCCAAAAAGGGTAAGAAAAGATTAAAATTTGACCGTCTCAAAAGTTTGAGAAAAGGACAATACTGCGAAGAGCTCGACATCATATTTCCAACTATTCAAACGACAAGTCAAACATAGTCTGTATGCAAAAGTTATGGCTAGTCAAAGTTCAGGTCAACTAGGGCAAAAGTCAACCCTGAAGAGACATGTGCCAGGCTCACAGGTTGACAAGTGGCATCTCCAAGGTGACATGTGGCATAATACAGGGACATGGCACAACAAGTGATGTGGAAGATTCATCAGTAGTTGAGTTGACATCCAAGTGGTCTAGTTATTTAATGACAAGTGGTAAATGTTAGCCAAAGAGAGGTTGTCATGTGGCAACCCCTCATTCGCCAGTAATGGTTTTATAGCTGAGTTGACATCCAAGTGGTCCAGTTATTTAATGACAAGTGGTAAATGTTAGCCAATGAGAAGTTGTCGTGTGGCAACCCCTCATTGGCCAATAATGGTTTTATATGGTAAAATTACTATGGAGTCCATGGGAATCGACCCCATGACCTCCATAGCCACCAAAGACTTAACATAAACTCCATTTCCAACACACCATTACTTAGATCTTAACCATGATATGGCAATTATTATATTTAATTTTATGTAACGCTTAATATGGAGGGGGAAAGGGGTCGAGGGCTAGCCCCCAACCCCTGGTTCATATGTATACCACATGACCACAATCCAAATTCTGTGGAGGGGATAATACATAGTGTCAATGGATATGTTAGAACATATATTATATATAGTATATAGTTTTAACAACTATATAGTTTTAACAACTATATACTATATATAATATTATAATCACAATGTAACAATAAAACTGTATGCCCAAAAATTCAGAGGTTTTCAACTATACGCCATGTTATATATAGTATAAAACTTGTGGTTGGCGGGAATATAACCCACAACCCACCAAGCATGCAAACGACGTAAACAACCTTCACTAGCTATCATGCCATGGATAAGGTTTGTTAAAACAAACCACTATACTTGTAATTAATTCCAGCCATGAATTTCAGGAAGAAGGTTAGAGGGGCGCCCTATTTAATGGTGCGCACCCCAAGGCAGAACACACAATTTGTTTTTGTTTCACACACATTTCTATGTAGATTTAGTCTCGTAAAGCATGCCAAGGGTACAAGGCTACACCATAAAGCATGTCGAGGGTCACCTTGACAAAATTTCAAGTATTTTATATCAATTTTGCACGATTTTTTTCAGGAATTCAACGATGCACCATGTTTTTGCATTTGAGCAAAGCAACAAAAGGTCATTATATTATTTTGCATGCCAAGGGGATTCTGGGGCATTGTAAGCAGAATATAACTGACTTTATACTCGTTTTTCCCAGTTCTTCGAGAGGAATGCAAGGGTGATGTCATTTTCTGCGTTAGAGCAACATATTTGAAAGGCATCTTCAACTCTTGTATTGTAAATTCCTTTTATTGTACTTGAAGCATTTGAGCATTAATAAAGTGATTCGAAATTTGTTTATGTAAGATGGATTATGCAAGTTATGATAATCAGTTAAAGTGTTTGTTTGAGTAAGATAAGCCAATTCCATGCCATAAGCATTGTCAATAAAATATTTTGGAATAAGAAAGTGGTATTGAACTTAGTGATATTTTTCAGATCAAGTGTTGTATAGGTTCTATCCATTTTTGGATCAACAAAATGCCCATTTTTCTAAAATATATCTTCCTATACTATAATCAAACCCCCAACAAAAAGAAAACATATGCAACACGGTGCAATGTACCAACCTAAAAACAACATTTCTATATAGCACACACAAAATAATGCATTTCTCCCTAACTCTACACCCGCACCATCTCCATAGCATCAATTAACTGCAAAACAAGATGAAAAATACAAGCCGACAATAGGGAACCACAAAATAACAATCATGACCTAATTTTCCCTGACATATAGCATACAATGCACATTATTTCTTACACTATGATGCACATTTCCACAACCACAAAATTAGAACTCTTGCAACTCACCACATCCTGCACTTGCAAATCCAAAATAGCCCTGTCTCTCTGAACAATAACAGATGATGTAGTAGATAAACCCATTAAGAACCCCCCCCCCCAACAATAACAGATGATGTAGTAGATAAACCCAGGATTAAGAACCCCCAAAAAAAAAAAAAAAGTAAACAATACAACCTCAAAACAACACACCCTTTCTCCATGCTCACCTTTGAATGCCTTCGTATTACACAGTCTCTGTAACAACCCCCCACCCACTTGAGTTGCTCCTAGAAAAACCAACAACACAACAAAAGCAACTGCACTATGCACAAAGCAACCTCTATCAAACAACAACCATACAAACTATCAAAGAACAACACAACATCAAAATAGAACACATTCTTTCCCTAATCACCTTTGACTATTTTCGGCCTACACAATCTCTAAAACAACCCCGACCTGAATTGACTTGCTTGGGGAAAAACCAGCAACACAACAGAGCTAACCGCACTATGCACAAAGCAAACTCTATCAAACAACAACCACATAAACTAATTGCAAAATACATATATTGATACGACGACCAACTGGTTAGAAGCAAGATACTTGATGAACATAACCCCTTACCCACCTCACCTTCCTTGCTTATAGAACAATATAATGTTAAAAAAAATTCAATTAAATCTCCTTGTAACCCGTGAAACCTATCGCACAAAATCATGCCAAGCAATACACATGAATCCCTTCAAAATTGATGAACCGTATCAAATTTAATGAACAATCGAAGCACAATAATTCATATATATCTATTAAAATAATTCTATATGTCGTATAGTAAATATATATGCATCTTGTCTGGCTCGTTGCTTTGAATGCCACCAATTTCCAGTTGGCACCGTAGCAAGCTTTGCAAACCATCATGGTCTTCGAACTTTGAGACTCGTACATGCAACCCTTCCAATCATCCGCTAAACCTGCATAATTAAATTTCTTATTCCATTCCTGTCGTCGGCTTGACAATAAGATGTTTTTTTGAATGACCAATCAGAGCACATAAAAAAAATTAGGTCACTCCCAACAAAGTTTAACATTGAAAAACATCACCAAATTTTTGGTCAACGCCAAAAGAAAAACACAACCAATGTAAAAACGATTATTATAATCCTAAACATTCAACAAAAACTTAAAAAAACATTAAAATTAAAATTTACTTTAACTTTACAATTAAAATAAATAAATAAATAAATTTAAGAGACACTTTAACATATATTAATATATCTCAATAGTATTCGAAATTAGTACAAGATTAATTAAATACCTAACAACATTGATCAAAATTGATTGAACTAACATATACAATTTAATTTAATTCAATATTACTACATATAAAAGTCGAATAAACGAATGAAATGTCAGTTTAGTTAAGATGTTTGCACTTCAAATCTTATACATATATAATTTAATTCAAGTCAATATTACTACATATTAAAGTTGAATAAACAATGAATTGTTAGTCTAATTAATATTTTATATTATAGTTATGCGCTCATCACTATATGATATTTAGTGTTAATTTTTAATTAACTAAAATAAGTTTTAAAATTATTTAAGATGAAAGTGAAAGTTAAGTGAAAAATAGTATTGGTGTATTAGTGGTGGAGTGCTTTGAGTTTCACCACAGAGTGTTGGGTTCAATTCCTAGAGTTAGTTGCCTACATAGTTAGATGCTTTGATCCACATTGACTTGAAGGTTTCTCACAAATTTTTTCTTAAAAAAAGTTATGAGAAAATTAATTGAAAAGATTAATAAAAATATTTTCAATTTAAAATAAATATAATAAGAACAATGAGTGTAATACAATTTTAGTAGGCCTACATAGTTAGTTGCCTACATAGTTAGATGCTTTGATCCACATTGACTTGAAGGTTTCTCACAAATTTTTTCTTAAAAAAAGTTATGAAAAAATTAATTGAAAAGATTAATAAAAATATTTTCAATTTAAAATAAATATAATAAGAACAATGAGTGTAATACAATTTGAGTAGGCCTAATGATAAAGAACATATGCTTCTCATATGTAGACTTTAACAATCAAATTGATGACCTTAAAAATAGATTATTATTATTAATAATAAATTTATAAAATGTGCAATTTTCATTCAAAAATTCAAATATATGTCATGAATATTTTGCATTAATATATATATATATATATTATAAAAGAAAATTAATGTAACATAATCTAAAAAAATATAGAATCATTAGGAAAAAGGAGAGAAGAAAGAGATGCAAAACTCCAAATAGACTTAGAATCATTAGAAAAAAGGAGTGAAGAAAGAGAAGTAAAACTCCAAATAGAGTTTGAGGCAATGATTGATAAAAAAAAATTAGACTTTTCGAAGATACGATTCAAACACAGATAGATAATAGATTAGTAGGGTTCAAGAGTCAATTGCAGACAATGAAAGCTAGAATGCAAGTAATGGAGAAACAAAAACAACCAACCCAAGAAGGAGAGGTTGAAGAAAATCACAACTTGAGAGATAGGATTAAAGAGCTAGAAGAAAAACTAACCAACAATTTGGCCCTAACTAGTCTGGAAAACAAATTGGATATGAATCCCATCAAAGAGGAAATGAATAAGCTAATCGAATTGGATCATGAGAATAATAAAAGAGCCTTGAACCTCATAATTTTTGGTATTAAAGAACTACAAGAGGAGGATACACTAACAATAGTAAAAGAAGAACTAAAAAATAAATTAGAAATTGAAACAACTTACCTCATAGAAGGAAAGAGTATAGGAAAAATAATTGAACATAAAGAAAAATTGATTCGTGTCAAAGTAAGTTGTACTAACCATAAATATAACATATTCAACAAATCTCTAAGCTCAAAAGGGTTAGGAATATTTATAAATGAAGACCTCATTCCTAAAGACCAAGCCGAATTAAGGAAGGAATTTCAAAAGGTAAAAGAAGCCAAGAAAGAAGGAAAATTGGCAATAATTAGAAATCGAAAAGCTATTGTTAGGGATAGAGACCAGAAGGATAACAATAAATAGGATTTTGGGACACTTGGGATCCTTTTTTGGAATTGTCGTGGCTTTCCATGGCAAAGAGGTCCTATGTTAAGTTGGATCCCAAGTGATATTGATATTTTTTGTCTAGTTGAAACATGGGAGCATGAAGAGTCTAATGTCCCTAACATAGAAGGATTTTTCTTGTTGTTGGCATGGAACAAAAAAATCATATCGTAGAGGAATATCAGGCATAGTCTGTTATATTAGAAAGAGTATTTCTCCTCACATTCAACTTCATAAGATCGACCCTCTCAATCAATACATTTGGATAGAAATTTCAGACATCGATGATAAGAAGATGTATATAGCAATTTGTTATTTTGCACCTATTAATTCTACTTTTTATAAGAAAAATAATCTAGATAGAAATTGTCCCTATAATACTTTAGAACAAGATATTTATAGTTTGAGAAATGAAGGTGATATCCTCCTGCTAGGAGACTTTAAAGCTAGAACTACAACTAACCAAGCTATTATTTTAAGCAATGATTCCAACCATAATCCTTTATGGCTAGATGAGGACCTTGTTTTAGCTAATATCTACAAAAGAAGCTCTGAAGACCTAACTGAGAATCTGTTTGGTACTGAGCTAGTCCAGTTCCACATTTCTCAAGACCTTGTAATTTGCAATGGAGTAATGAAGTGGCCAAACTCCAACCAAATGACTTGTATTCATGGTCTAGGTAGTAGTGTTGTGGATTATGTGATATCTCATATCCCTGTTTCCAACCAAATAGTAATTTTTGACCTTTTAAATGACAATGAACCCAACTTTGATCATAGAGATTTAACCCTAACTCTAAACTGTGCCATGCATAGGAGCACCATTGAAGAAAATTCTAATAATCAAAGGAAACTGTTTTTTGACAAAAGTAAAGTTGACATTTTCTCAAATGATTTAAATAGCGAATTACATCTCCTAACTTATAAGGACAACATTGAAGACCTCTATCATAATTTTACAACTACCCTTGCCACTTCTATTAATGAGTTCTCTTTCGAGGTGACATGTAAAAAGAAGAATAGAACAACCAACCCTTGGTATGATAAAGAATGTAAAATTGCTAGGAAATTCATTAGGGATGTGTCTAATGAGTCCTTAAAACTCGATAAGATCAGTACGTACAAATCATCAATTAATAGGAAAAAAATGTACTCTATAAATAAAAGGCAAGAGCAGCTTTTACACCTATCTAAGCTTGATCCTAAGAATTTCTAAAGGAAAATTCTAATTCAAAATACTAAAGAAAATAATATGATTCCCTTAAGGGACTGGAATTCCTACCTTAAAATTCTTTACGAATTCCCTCATGCCATGTACACCATTCATATTGTTCCTACAGAGGATGAAGTTTTTTCTTTGGATGACATAGAGTTCGGGGTTAAGCGGCTTGCAAATGGGAAATCTAAGGACATTGAAGGCTACCAAGTTGAAAGTTTTAAAATCGAAGGGCCTATCATCATCCCTCACATACACAAGCTCTTCAATTTACGAGTCAAGCATGGCTTCCATAAACCCTGGACCCAAAGCCTCATTGTACCTATTTTTAAAAATGGGGATAGAAACATTCCCTCTAATTATAGGACCATTATGATTAACCTGATTTTAGCCAAGCTATATGGAATTATTTTGGAAAAAAAAAGATTAGCCTTTAGCTAGAAAGTCACAGTAAAAGAGCTAAAGGCCATACCAGGTTTAGGAGATATCATTCAATTGTGGACCATCTTGCTACCCTCATGATCATTGCAGATGAGTTCTGCAATACTAAAACCAATCTTTTGTGTTGTTTTGTTGACTTTAGAAAATCTTTTGACACAGTTCCCAAGAAAAAAATTTGGGATGGGTTGAAAGAGATAAAAGTGCCTTTCGAGTTGAGGAATACTGCTATAAGGTTATATGAGAACGTTATTTCTAAGTTTAAGAACACTAAGGGTTGGTCGAAAGAAATTAAATTCAATATTGGAGTCAAGCAAGGTTGTCCCTTGTCCCCTATCCTTTTTGGCATATACATTAACAAGTTAGAAGGGTGTTTGGAGGAAGCAAGTTGTGTCGGTCCAACTCTCTTTGGTATAGTCATCAATCTTCTTCTTTATGATGATGATATCGTTCTTATGGCGAGGAGTCTCCATGATCTTGGAGAGAAACTAAGAATCCTCAAGGATTTTTGCACCAATATGGGTATGACTGTTAATACTGACAAAACAAAAGTCATGATCATTAAATCCAACAAGATCACATATGATACTTTCGTATATGACAACAACAACTTGGAGGAAGTGACTTCATACAAATATCATAGAATTGATATTCACCACAAGCTCAATTGGAATTATAGCATTGAGAAAAGGATAAATGGAGGATGGAAAGCTTATTATGGGCTTGCAAACAATTGTAAATCAACTGATCTTTGGATATGGGATAAGAAAAAACTCCTCTTTAAGACTCTTGTTACTCATTTTATTCTATATGGATGCAAAGTTTTGGGATGCAGTATCTCTCGAGATTCATGGATAAAGATAGAGCAAATACAAAAGAATTTTATAACCTATAATCTCAAAATTAAAGGAAATACACCATATCCTATCCCCCTC
This sequence comes from Picea sitchensis, assembly GCA_010110895.2. Taxonomy (NCBI): domain Eukaryota; kingdom Viridiplantae; phylum Streptophyta; class Pinopsida; order Pinales; family Pinaceae; genus Picea; species Picea sitchensis. The sequence continues at coordinate 202,160 of SNQJ01S0019846.1, forward strand.
TTAGAGGCAAGCCTTTCCCCCATTGAGAGCATGTGTAACATACCCACAACGGTGCTAAAAATAAATAAAAAAAATCGTCCTTACATGAATAAATCCTCTCTCTCTACGGGTTCTAATTTAGACAGTCGGGAAACCAGCTTGGCCTTCCGATCAAGGATCTCTGATTCTAAATCCAAGCGACTCCTTGAGACCTTGATGGTCTCATTCTGTAATTAAACAGAAAACCTTTTGACTACTTGGTGCAGGTCTAAGGGTACCCGCGACCTCTGTTTGCACGCTGACGAAATATTGAATTTCAAGTGCCAACTTCTTTTTCGTTAACCCCCTCCTTCATATGGTCTTGGGCTATGACCTCTTGGAAGGTATGTGATTGTGGGCGCATCCAAGGGTGGTTTCAAACCAACCTGCAATTCACTACAAAGCGCCACGTATGCCTTTGGAGATACCGTGGTTTCAATTGCGGCCCGCTCAGGGAAAATTAAGACCCAAGCATGTTCTGGCCCGGCATTTATTTTCGACCATCGATCTCTTTCTTTTGGCGATGATCTGTGATCAATGGCTGCTATCTATCCTCCTTTCCTGTCTTTCACGTGCCTTCCTAGACCTCCCCGATATGTCGGCACGTAGTTCCCTTCCAAATAAATAGTTATGATTGGTTCTGACTCTTTGGCCTTCGAGAGTTTCAACTCTCAAACTCTCGCTTCCTCCTCAGTAGCTATCTTCCAGAGTGGAAGATCTGCTGACACCTGTCCCTACAAATGTGTGGCTATGATTTCCTCCGCGAGTCTAGCCTTTGGGAGTTTCAGTTCTTAAGCTATCCTTTCTTCTGGAGAGATTTCTCTGAAACAACGAATTGTCTACCACGCGTCCTCCTCAATCGATGGTTCTGCTCCTGCCTCGGGACTTTGGCCTCCTCAACCAGATCAACGGTCTTTCAACTCCCTCCTCAATTAATGATCGAGATCTTCTCCGAGTCTTCAGACCTTTTCCTCCTCTCTTTCCTTCTGGAGTTCTAGATCTGGCATCGTGTGTCCACCTTCACATCGAAGACACTCGTCGCTTCGGATTTTCGAGCTTAAGAAATCTCAAATCTCAACTCTCGCTTTTTCCCAATTCTTCCGATGTCCGAGTCCTCGAACTCTCGGATCTGCTTCCACCTGTCAACCCCGACGATGGACGGTTCCAATGATTTCGGAACTTCAAGACTTCGCAAAGTCCGCTCTCCTGGGCACTTTCAAGGTTTTAGGCCTCGTGCACATTCCTTGGGATCCAACGATTGTTGGTCCTCGTGCTTAGATATGATCTCCTCCTGTGGGCTCTTCAAATTGTCTGGACGTGGATTCCAACGATCCAGATCTTTCACAGTGCTCGATCCAACGGTCACTACTACTCCTCCTCCTGAGCTTTCACTTTCTTCCCTGACTTGGAAAATTTCAGATATTTCGAAGGTCTCGACCTTCGATTTACTTCCTGCGAGCCCTGGTGTATGGGTCTCGACTTCCACTTTCTCTCCTGAGCTTATGATCTTGNTTAGGCCTCGTGCACGTTCCTTGGGATCCAACGATTGTTGGTCCTCGTGCTTAGATATGATCTCCTCCTGTGGGCTCTTCAAATTGTCTGGACGTGGATTCCAACGATCCAGATCTTTCACAGTGCTCGATCCAACGGTCACTGCTACTCCTCCTCCTGAGCTTTCACTTTCTTCCCTGACTTGGAAAATTTCAGATATTTCGAAGGTCTCGACCTTCGATTTACTTCCTGCGAGCCCTGGTGTATGGGTCTCGACTTCCACTTTCTCTCCTGAGCTTATGATCTTGAAACAATTTCTCCTCTTGGACCTCATCTGCGCTTCTGAAAAGCGCTTGTCTCTTCTGAGCTTGGTCCTTAGGGAATTTTGAATTCCCACGTATTCCTTGAGTTAATTTGCTCGCATCGGATCAACGGTCCACGACCTTCCTCGATCCCACGGTCCATATCACATCGCAACTTTGAGTTTCAAAAGTTTAATCGCGCTAATGTGCGATTCTCCTGATGTGTGAACTCCAATTTCGCCAATCCGACGGTTAAGGAGGGTCCCGATAGATCCTTGGATCTACGATCCAGGTCACATCGTTACTTTGGGTTTTAGAGGATCCGTCCCCTTCACGATGATTACCAACATTTGTTGAACTTGCGAAGACTGAGGGAGTCGAGGCGTTAACGCCTGTGCCCCTTCTTCAAATCTAACGGTCACGATAGACCTTGGATCCTCCTGAACGGATATCATCCGTTTATCTTCCAAACGAAAGGATATTCCCTTTTGATACTTGAATCTCACTATGCTTCCTGAGCTTTGTTGGCTCTGAAAGGCTTAAGAGTTTTGCGCTCTTTCTTTTGAACGTAATGCTTGGAAGAATTCTTCCGCGCACCCCTTACGTTCAATTACTCAACTCTAGAACCTAAGATGGTCTCGGTCTCTGCCCACCTTTTAGAGACTCAGTGCATACATGCACTACCTCTCCTGAGCTTAATAGACTCCGTCCTCGCAGTGATTGTGGGGTTCAACCTCCGTAGTCAGGGGAGTACTCACTCGACTCTAGGACGGTGAGGGAAATTCCCTGGGGAAAGTTTTTTCGAGGAATTAAACTAGATCATAAGGAAAATCAGGTAGATGTAGAAGTTCTCAAGGAAAGAACGCATACTCTTAACATAATCATTCAATACATAAACCATTTACAGACATATAAATACAAGCATGCATCCATTATTTCCAATTCAAAGCACAAGGCATAAAAACACTTATCAGAACCATAAGGCGTGATGTGACTGCTGAAACGGGTGCTCGTTTCCACCCAACCATAGGCTTAGTCACTCCCAATGGATTTATCACTGGCCACCCCCGAGCTTAAGCCACGATGCTTTGAGATTCAATCTCTTACTTCCATCTCAAGAGAAGTTAGGGTCGAAGGTTACTCTCCTTTTCCCAATACAGAAATAGATAAGGACGAAGGTTACTCTCCTTCTCCTGGCTCAATCTCTATTTTTTGTGATCAGAACTCATTGTTCCTCGTTCAGTCCTTCCTTCGATCCGAGAGTTTCCGCTCTCGTCTCTGTATTTTCTTCGCAGGTCTTCCTCTGCCCACCAAACTTCCTTTCTTGCCTTCCTCAACAAGGTTGCCTGTGGCTCGAATTCCCAGTCTGTGGTCACGTCTGAAAGCCTTACGGATGGGCGGTCTTCCCCATCCCCTCATTAAATCTTGAGGAGGCCTTCCCACCTAGTAGCTTGACTGTAATTCATTCTTGGGTCAGAGGGTTGTTTTGATCTGAGCGATTTATTCCAGTATGGTACTGGTTCGGTGGAGGTTAACACAACCATTTCGTGTCCCCTCCACCACCTTTCATAGCATTCATGGTTTTCTCTTAGCACATCCCCTCTTTCAGTAGTCATGCAACACGTAACCATTTTCTATTAAAATAGCATAATTTACATTCATTGACCTTTTGTACAAAGGTCCATGAAATCAAACATTCACACCTTTAGGTTTGCCATAGTTCCTTGGCCAATATAGTTATATTTACAGACTAGGGGAAACAGGGTGTTACAATTCCCTCCCCCTTAAAGGAACACCGTCCTCTATGTTCTATCTGTCGACATGACATGCATGCACAAGAGTAAACAAAATTAGATATGCCTGTCTCATGGCATCCTCCATTTCCCACGTAGCCTCATCTGGGCCAAAGTGTTTCCACTGCACCTTGACCTGTGCAATGGTTCGGTTCCTGAGTGAGGTTTACTTCCTGTCTAATATGTATTGGGGTTCTAGCAGGAATTCTCCCTCCGGCTCCACCTGGATAACAGACCAGTCAATTATATGATTAACATCATGTACATATTTCTTCAATAATGAAACATGGAAAAATTCATGTGCCTTTACAGTGGGAGGAAGTGCTAGCCTATAGTCTACAGGTCCCACTCTATCTAAGACTTCAAAGGGTCCACAATACTGAGGTGCCAATTTGGCACAAGCTCCCATTCTCAGGGAACTCTTCCTGGGTCTAACTCTGAGATATACATGGTCTCCGGTCTTGAACTCTCTGGGAGTTCTCTTTCTGTCGACGTAACTTTTTTGTCTATCTTGAGAAATCTTCAGATTTTGTCTTATCTGAACCACTTGTTGTTCCATTTCTTTCAGCGTGTCGGGTCTGATTGTAATTATGTCCACTAAGTTACTCCAACTGATTAGAATCTTGCACTGTCTACCATAGAGGGCTTCAAAAGGGCTCGTCTTCAAGGATTCATGATAACTGTTGTTGTAGGCAAACTCTACCAATGGTAGGTAGTCTTCCCACTTCTTAGGATGATGCATTACATGCATCCTTAACATGTCTTCTACTATTTGGTTCACTCTTTTTGTCTGTCCATTAGTTTGAGGGTGATAAGCCATGCTGAACAACAATTTTGTCTCAAAACCAACCATTATGGATTTCCAAAATCTTGAAGTGAATTTGGTATATTCGTCAGATACAATTTCCTTGGGCATGCCATGCGGTCTAAATATCTCCTTCATGAAGATGTTAGCAATATCTATGGCCTTGCAAGTTGATTTGACAAGAACGAAATGAGCATACTTACTCAGTTTGTCCACCACAACCATGATGGCATCATTTTGCTTGGTCGACTTTGGTAATCCAGTGATGAAGTCCATGGAGATGGTTTCCCATTTCCATTTTGGGATCGGTAGGGGCTATAACAATCCTGCTGGATGTTGGTGTTCTTCCTTAACTTGCTGGCATTTTAAGCACTTAGCTAAATAGTTAGCTATGTCTTTCTTCAATCCAGGCCAATAGAATTGTTTCCTAGTGGTCGTGATCATTTTCTGATATCCTGGGTGACCGATATATGGTCTCTTATGTAGTTCATCCATTATGAACCTCTTCAAGTCGTCACAATTTGGAACATACAATCTATTTCTGTAAGTCAGCAGACCTTCTTCAAGCATATGGTAGCCTTCATATTTTAGCCCTGTAGGCTCTTGCCTTAGGTATGAGGTCACGGTCTTGAAGAATGCATCTGTTTCTTGTGCATTCTTGACTCTTTCCCTGACATCCATTTCACAGGTGCTTACCTTTGCCAGATGAATCGTTTTTATACTCTTGCTAAGGGCATTGGACACCCTATTTTCCTTTCCTTTGATGTGTTTGATTTCAAAATCAAACTTACTCATGAGAGCCATCCACCTAGCTTGCCTGGCATTGAGTTTTGGTTGATCAAACATGTGTCTCAATCCACAATGGTCTGTCACAAGCACAAATCTCCTACCCAGGAGGTAGTGCCTCCACATTTTTAAAGCATGTACTATGACAACCAACTCTAGGTCATGGGTCACATAATTGATCTCATGCTCATTTAATTTCATGGATGCGTAGCAAATTACACGTCCCTCTTGCATAAGGACTCCTCCGAGTCCTTCCTTGCAGGCATTTGTACACATGATGAAATCATTATCCGGATCTACTATTTTTAGCACGCATGCATGGGTCAGGAGGTATTTCAGTTCCTGAAATATTTCTTCACATTTTGATGTCCAAATGAATTTAATCCACTTTTCCTGAAGGGCAATGATTGGACAACCAATCTTGGAAAACCCTTTTATGAACCTTTTATAGTATCCTGCTAAGCCCATGAAGGACCTAATATCAGATACATCTTTCGAGGTAGGCCATTCCATAATAGATCTAATCTTGTCAGGGTCTACTACCACCCCTTCCTTAGATATGACATGACCTAAGTAATGGACTTGCTTCTGAAAGAAATCCCACTTGCTAAACTTAGCGTAGAGCTGATGCTCTCTTAGTACTTGAAGTATGAGTCTAAGATGTTCTTCGTGCCATCTTTCTTTTTCACAAACAAGATGGGCGCTCCCCATGGAGATACACTGGGTTGGATGTAGCCTTTGTCCATCATCTCCTTTAGCTGTATCTTGAGCTCAACTAGCTCTGGTGTGCTCATTCTATATGGCGTTCTAGATGATGGTACCGCTCCTGGTGTAAGTTCTATCGAGAAGTCGATATCCCTTCTTAGAGGTAGGCCTGGTACCTCTTCTGGGAACACATCCTTGTATTCTCTTAATATGGGGTGGTCCTCTAGGTTTGGTCTGTCATTCTCAACAGATTCCAGTACCTGTATGGCATATAAGGAACACTCCTTTCTACAATACTTTTTCATTTGAAAGGTTGATATTTGTCTCACTTAGACAGGCTTCTGAAACCCTTGGATGGTCGTCTTTCCCCCTTCTTCATTTACACATTCTAAAGTTTTACGATAACATTCCAATTTAGTTTTATAAGCAGCCAACCAATCCATACCAATCAACAAGTCATAAGATCCCAGGGGAAGTATGTTAAGGGTCACTCGGGTGGGCAATCCACCCATGATGAATTGACATGCCGGTATGACCTCTTCCACCTTTCTTTTGGTCCCAGTGGCTAATCGCACCAACCACGGTTTAACATGTCTAATTGGTTGCAGTTTACACTTATCAACAGTATGAGGGGCCACATAACTTAAATTAGAACTTGGGTCAATTAAAATAGAAACTAGATGGTTGACGATCATACCTTCCAACTCCACAACTGAAGCTTGGTGGTCGGCTTGATTGTTATCCAAGGCTGCATAGATTCGTGGCATGCTCCTAGCCACATCATTGATGGTGGTAGCTTCTTGGATATTGCAGACTCTCTTACTGTTCTGTTGTCTGTGTGGGCAGTCCCTTAATCGATGATCTTCTCCACAACCCCAACATTTTAAGGGTTCCTTCTTTAGGTTATTGGTCTTTTCTGGGACTGTCTTAAAAGGTTTCTTTCAACTTTGAGAGGGGAAATTTTGTTGATATACACTTCTAGTAGGAAGGATCCTTCTAGAATCTTTTCCATAGTTATGAAATCTTGAGGATTTAAACCCCTTCTTCTGGAATCCTGAACTACTCTTATTCTTCCAATCCTCATGAGGTCTTGTCTTACTCCCAAACTGTTCATAACAATACCTCGCCTTCCAGATAGTTTCTTCTAAGGTCTTTGGTTCGTCAAACTCAATCCTGTCCCGGTAGGTCTGATGTAACCCACTAATGAACCGCTACATTTTTACTTTTTCATCTTTTATGTAGGGTACATACCTCAGTAGTTCAAGGAATTTATTGACAAATTCATCTATGGTGAGCTGCCCCAACCCGAGTTCATAGAATTCCTTAGTCTTCCCATCCATGTATTTCTCTGACAAATACTGCTTCATGAAGTATTTCTCAAACTGTTTCCATGACAAATCCTTCTCATGGACTCCTTTCACATTCCTAAGGTCTTCCCACCAAATGGAATCCTTTCCATTCAGGTTAAAGATGGTTATTCGAGCCTTCAAGTTTTCAAAGTAGTCATGGACTATGAAGTACTTCTTTAGACCAAGCAGCCAAACTTCAACCTCTTCTCCCTTCCTAATCTCTCCATCGAAGGAGGGTGGTTTGGATTTCTTGAATTCTTCAGGATCATGATTTTTGGAATGCTTCCGCTTCTTTCCTTTCCTTTGAGAATGTGAGCTTGCTCTGCTACTAGAAGATCCTTCAGATTTGCCAGCTTCCTTTCCAGAGGACTCTACCGATGAGTGTCCCCTGCCTCCAGGTTGGGCCTTCTTCGAGGCACTTCTCCCAGTGTGGTCACTCATGGAGTCATGTTTTCGGATCTCAAGCGGACTTTGACTTCTCTTCTTATGTCGTCGATCCACATGACTGGTTGCGGGTTCATGTTGTAGTTGCCTCTGTATGTCAGACAAGCTCTGTAGCAAGACTGCGTTAATTTCTGTTTGTTTTTCATGCTCCTTTATCAATCTCTCGTTGTCAGCCTTGCAACTCTGTAATTCGGCCCTGAGGCTCCTTACAGTTTCAGCCAGATCTGTAGGGGTTTCCACCGCCCTCCTTTTGTCAAATTCTTCATCTCTATTGTGGGAGCTATCCCCCACTTCATGACACATAACCATCCTTTAGTCTTGAATTTTTCCCGTGATTTATTGACTGCTCGAGTGTTGACAAAAACACTTACTGTTAGCTAACAGTCTATTAGTTCATGAACAATACACAATTCAATTTCTTAAATGCACACAAAGAGTAGAAAGTTTCATTCTTTTCTTTAATAACATTTTTAACCAGACTTTTTAAGAAAGAGTTAAGGTTTAAAAGTACTCCAAAAAGAGTTTTTAAGCGACTCGTCCATGAGCCCAAGCAGGCCAAGTGTTATAACCATGCGCTGATACCAATTTGTAACATACCCACGACGGTGCTAAAAATAAAATAAAAATTTCGTCCTCCTTACAGGAATAAATCCTCTCTCTCTACGGGTTCTAATTTGGATAGTCAGGAAACTAGCCCAACCTTTCGGTCAAGGATCTTCGATTCTAAATCCAAGTGACTCTTTGAGACCTTGATGGTCTCGTTATGTAATTAAACACAAAACCTTTTGACTACCTAGTGCAAGTCTAAGGGTACCCGCGACCTCTGTCTGCGCACTGACGAAATATTGAATTTCGGGTGCCAGCTCCTTTTTCGTTAACCCCCTCCTTCATATGGCCCTGGGCTATGACCTCTTGGAAGGTATGTGATTGCAGGCGCGTCCAAGGGTGGTTTCAAACCAACGCACTTTTCGCCCCGCAATTCACTACAAAGCGCCACGTATGCCTTTGGCGATACCGTGGCAATATTACGATGATAAATACAAATTAAAGTTGAACAAATAGATACCGATACAATGGTTCCTATTTAATATGTAGTCAATATTACTACATATTAAAGTTGAATAAACAATGAATTGTTAGTGTAATTAATATTTTATATTATAGTTATGCACTCATCAATATATGATGTTTAGTGTTAATTTTTAATTAACTAAAATAAGTTTTAAAATTATTTAAGATGAAAGTGAAAGTTAAGTGAAAAATAGTATTGGTGTTTTAGTGGTTGAGTGCTTTGAGTTTCACCACAGAGTGTTGGGTTCAATTACTAAAGTTAGTTGACTACATAGTTAGATGCTTCGATCCACATTGATTTGAAGGTTTCCCACAAAATTTTCCTTAAAACAAGTTATGAGAAAATTAATTGAAAAAATTAATAAAAATATTTTCAATTTAAAATAAATATAATAAGAACAATGAGTGTAATACAATTTGAGTGGGCCTAATGGTAAATAACATGTGTTTCTCATGTGTAGATTTTAACAATCAAATTGATGACCTTAAAAATAGATTATTATTATTATTAATACATTTAAAAAGAGTGCAATTTTCATCCAAAAATTCAAATGTATGTCATGAATATTTTGCATATATATATATATATATATATATATATATATATTAGAAATTACAAAAGAAAATTAATGTAATATAATCTAAAAAATTATAGAATCATTAGGAAAAAGGAGAGAAGAAAGAGATGCAAAACTCCAAATAGACTTAGAATCATTAGAAAAAAGGAGTGAAAAAAGAGAAGTAAAACTCCAAATAGAGTTTGAGGCAATGATTGATAAAAAAAAATTAGACATTTCGAAGATACAATTTAAACACAGATAGATGATATATTAGTAGGGTTCAAGAGTCAATTGTAGACAATGAAAGCTAGAATGCAAGTAATGGAGAAACAAAAACAATCAACCCAAGAAGGAGAGGTTGAAGAAAATCACAACTTGAGAGATAAGATTAAAGATCTAGAAGAAAAACTAACCAACAATTTGGCCCTAACTAGTCTGGAAAACAAATTGGATATGAATCCCATCAAAGAGGAAATGAATAAGATAATCAAATTAGATCATAAGCATAATAAAAGAGCCTTGAACTTCATAATTTTTGGTATTAAAGAACTACAAGAGGAGGATACACTAACAATAGTAAAAGAAGAACTAAAAAATAAATTAGAAATTGAAACAACTTACCTCATAGAAGGAAAGAGTATAGAAAAAACAAGGGTGTTATTCAAAATGTACAATGAACAATAAGTTGAATGGAACTATAATATTCATAAATATAATATAAATATAATAAATATATTATAAATATAATAATAAATAATATATTAGATAATAAATATAATATAAATATAATAATAAATAATAATAAATAAATAGTACAACTTTTTATATTTAGATATGGTGATTGGTGAAATTCATTGATTATGTAATTAATTCTACATATTAAAGACGTAAAGGGAGCAATAACACTTCAATCCTATCAATCAATTATAAATGAGAAACATAAATATTTTTATTATATACAAAAATATATATTTGTTTTCCTATGTTAAACATTACATTGCATACACAAATTTATGGTAAAAAACAAATTAATGTGACATCAATGTCACATCAAAAAGCAAATTCATTGCTATAGTCCCATGGCAGGGACTAATAATTGAACATAAAGATAAGTTGATTCATGTCAAAGTAAGTTGTACTAAACATAAATATAACATACTCAACAAATCTTTGAGCTTAAAAGGGTTAAAAATATTTATAAATGAAGACCTCATTCCTAAAGACCAAGCCGAATTAAGGAAGGAATTTCAAAAGGTAAAAGAAGCCAAGAAAAAGGGAAAATTGACAATAATTAGAAATAAAAAAACTATTGTTAAGGATAGAGACCAAAGGATAACAATAAATAGGATTTTGGTACACTTGGGATCATTTTTTGGAATTGTTGTGGCTTTTCATAGCAAAGAGGTACTATGTTAAGTTGAATAAATAATAGAGATACATGTGATCGATATTACTACAATAAATAAATTAATTTATTGTCTTGCAACTGTTATAAATGCAAATTAATTAATTAATTTATTGTCTTGCAATTGTTTTTTTTTTTTGCAGAAACGGTTAATGTTTTATATTAAAAAACAGTGGGGAAACCACTGCGTTTGTTACATCTGAAGATTTCTTGGTAATTCAGAGGGACTAACCTAACTGAACTAAAACATAAAGAAGCTTGGAATACCATACTATTTCAGTGACCCAGTTCGACTGCGGGTCATTACATCCTTTCTGACTTGAAAGTTTTTTCTTTTTCTTTTTGACACGGTCTGTCATTCTTTGCTTTGATGAGATTGGCTTTTCTTCGGTCGTAGATGGCCTTCTTCATCAGTTAAGTAAGGGCCTTCTTCATCTGCTAAGTCGGCCTAGCTTGAGATCTGGTGTTCGGGCTGAGATATGCCTGGCATTATGGTTGGATTAGTTTCTGTCTGGGCCTTCCCCTTGGGCTTTTTAGGGGAATGAGGCTCTTGCTCCTGAACAGAGGTGACTTGTTCAGTTTTTTGTGGTACAATCTCTGTATCTTCCTCGCTTGAGGTATCATTAGCCGGTTCTATGCTTTGATGCCCAGGAAGAGCTCCTACCCACCATGTGGGTTTGCGTTGATTCTTTAGGTTTCTGTTTTTCTTGGGGAGTTTCTGACAGTTGCTGGCTAAGTGCCCTGTTTCAAAACAACTTCTGCACCTAAAATGAAGATTCTCATAGTCGAGCTTCTGCGTCCAAGAATAATTAATCCCTTGAAGAGTGATTCGCGCTGAGAATCCTTTACTGAAATCCATCTCTACACAGATCCGTGCATAGGTAGTGAAGCCACATTTAATTTCCGGACTGCTACTATGAAACTTGCCAAGAGCATTTCCAATATGGCTAAGAGAAGAATCACCCCAAAAAAGAATAGGCAGGCCAGGGAGCCTTACCCACACGGGGGCCGTAGGGATGGAAGTTGAGGAGGGGTTGAAAGAAGGGGTCAAGAGCTGCACAAACAGACCCGACCTGCCCCAGAACCAAGGCCCATAACTGTAGATCAAATCTCTATCCTTTGCAGAGGCAAAAATCACTACGAAGAAACCTTTTACACAAGGGCGAACATGAGCTTCATCTTCGAGGAGTGGAGTCCATTCTGAAGCAATCCAAGAATGCAGATCCGCAAGGCGAGGCCAGAGGCCGTTGAACCTGCAAAACAAAGCATTAGATCTAAAGAAACCTTCACAAACCGCCGCTTCCTGAGGTACAGGGATCATTGGATCTGGAGCTTCACGAACCATAGGAAAAAAGCCAAAAGAGCGGCCTTGACAGACTGCGTCTTTGAAGGAGGTCGAAGAGGGTATCAACGGAACAATAGAGGACGAGCATGTTGCTGCTGCTGAAGACCGCTGAACGGAGGAGGGAGGAGCTCCAGACGGGGAGCTGGAGGGGTCACCCGGGTGACAAACAGAGGAGCGTCTGGGGGGAGAGTCCGAGTGAGGGCCGAGCTCTCGCGAAGGAGCACATAGAGCTACGGAGGAGGCCGCCGCCATCTCCAGTAGGGTTTTCTTCAGATCTATTCACTTATTGTCTTGCAATTGTTATAAATACAAATCAATTAATTTATTTTCTTGCAACTAATTATAAACAATAATAATAATAATAATCATTATCAATATTTATATATCTCACATGGATGATATATATACATATTTTTATATGTGAATAATTTTATAGACATTCTTTTATAAATACTTTAAATTTAATATTATTAATATCAATATTAAAAGACCGACATAAAAATTAAATTCCAGAGTCTAAATTTCTAGAAGTTTAAGTATCAAAAAAATGATAATCTTGACTAAATGTATGCAAAATTAATTAAAATGTTAAAAATATATATTTATGTTCAAAATAATAATATAAAATAATATTTATAAAATAAAGGAATAAGTGAAATCAAAAAATATAAATATGGAAAATGATATTTTAAAATAAATTTATAAAATATTAAAAATGGAAAATATTTTATTTTAAAATAATATTGATAAAATAAAAAAAATAAATAAATTAATAATTAAATTTTTGAGAACATACTTATTTGAATTTAATAAATTAATTTTATTATTATTTTAAATTAAAATATTAACTCGTTATCCCACTCTTAATATTCTAAATCTCACATTTACAATCATGTAAAAAAGGTTAATGTTAATATATCTTACATGTACAATCATGTTAAAAAGGATAATCTTAAGATTGACTAAAGCTAAAAACATGAGAACACTAGTTTGGAAATTTAGAAAAAAATATATTTTAATGGTGAAAATTATATATTTTGGATATTTTGAAAGCGTTGAGTCAATTTATGTATTAAGAATATAATTTAAATAATTTAAAATTATGATTTCTACATTACCAAATTTATAAATTTCTTGGTAATAATTATGAAAAAATTAAAAAATTATAACAATTAGATTACACTTATTAGACAATGGTAATAACTAGCACAGTTGCAAAGTGGTTGGTGAATGCCGAAAGGCGATGTCAAAATTTCCTCTTGGAAACGCACGTACAGCTAAAACGCATATAGCGTTGAGAAAATCTAAAAGTTAATTTCAAATATGGTAATTTCAAAGGTTAATCAGTTAAACATGGCAATCATATGGTGGTACAATAATTTCTTAATATAATTAGGTAAATGTTAAAAAGTAAACGTTAACTGATGCATTAAAAAATACAAGGAAGTTATAAAGAGTAATTTACATTCATTGATTTGGGACGACGACTAAAAATATGCCAGCATCTTCAATTGTTAGCCATCAAAGTAGAATTTTAAATTAAAAGGTGATTAATTATATGCCCATCTCCAATAGATATATACGCTTTCGGCATAATAATTAAAAAAAATAAAAAAATTATAACCATTAGACTACACCCATTATACAATGAAGGACCATATATGTTTTTCGGAAGAGTGAAAGCAATATCTTGAGTGTTTTGTACGTTGCTTTAATGACAGTGATCGCAAAAGTCAAAATCGCAGGGATTACGGAAACTTCATATTAATATTACATCAAAACCAAAAAGAAAATACTAGGGCCCACGTGGCCTATGAGAGTGGACGCTTATGTCCAAATAATCCCTTCTCTACTGGGCAGTGTGGACTGAAGGGTCCCCATCAACACTTTTAGTTGGTAATGCCTTGTTTGTTGTTCTAAATCTTACTATTTCGGGTTCTGATTTGAAATTGTGATTATTTAAAGCAAGACGCGTAGAGTCGACCGTCAATTGGGTTGTCCTGCCCGGCTCTAACTGACAGCCATGGTTTTGCTTTGTCCCACGCACATGGCTTGCAGAATTTACGCGTCTACTAAAGATTCACAACCATTGATTACCGTAAACGAATCTCAAGGCCGAGGAAGGTCGTTGCAAATTAACAGTGGCTCTCTAAATAAATAGCATTGGACTGTCTGCAACCAATCTTCATTTAAAACACGCACTTGCTGCTAGCTGGACTGATTGCAATTTTCACATTTCGAAAATTTTGTCGTGGTGGATCATCATTACACGGACTCTGAAATAATGTTTAATACGACGGGCAGGGCAGGGCAGGGCAGGGCAGGGCAGACCAAGTTGTATGTATGTGCTTATAGCCGCTTGAATCGACGCATCTACATTGTTTAAAAAATAATATAATTAATTTGTTTCTCATCTAAAATTGCATGGGCATAGTTTGACAGCTGTAACGCGGTTGAAAACGGTGGGACAGGGGATTGGAGGGAATGGGCTGTCAGGCAAACAAATTAAAAAACACAAATCTCGTTGCAGGTCCATGTGTCCGCCGTGTCCGCGTCGCTTTTGAAGAAATTGCAACTCAGGAAACTTCCTGCAGCTGAAGGATTTGACTGCCAGTCCCCCACTGATTTCTCCACATCAACATTGGATATAAATGGAAGTGTGTTCAAGTGGTTTCATCAAGTTCCCCCCTCCCTTTGTTGTTCAGTTCCATTAGGCTTAAGGTGAACCCAGCCGGATTTTTGTTATTTTTCTGAGGATCGCCTCTGCAGGCGCAAGGATACTTTGCTCAGCTGCTATAAGGTATTTCTTACTGAGCTTTGTTTCAAAGAACGGGTACATTTATTGGCAAATGCTAATATATGCATATATTTCTCACTCTGAGCAACTATCTACATTTCATAGTTTGGTTATCCATTTCAAGAGTTTTGTTTGTCTAGGTATATATGTTTATTGCAATAGAATAGAAAATGACTACTTTGAGATCAGACTAGTATTTCTCCAGTGAACAAATCTAAATGTGACCATGGCACACAAGTGCATTTTTTGTGTGGATTCATAGCTGAAATATGAAAGCGTTGTGTCCTCAAGCTTCATGATTTTTTTATCCTTGCAGATCAAGGAATCGCCAGCTACTATATCAAGTAGTCTTGAACCGACATAGCTTGGAACAGTAGCAGAGAAGCTGTTCACAATCACATATGGGTTTAATTCAAAGGAAGTCATGGGAGCTATTGCTCTCCATTTTTGCATTAGTATTGTTTGGTTCTTCTGTTAATGGAGAAGATCCTTACAAGTTTTTTACATGGAACATTACTTATGGCATTATTTACCCCCTTGGCGTGCCTCAACAGGTAATTTATTACTCCATTTAAAATTTTATTGATAATAACACCATACTCAAAAACGATATTTGCTTTTGTGGCTATAACAATGGCAGCAGCTTACATTTCCCTGAACTTTTTATTAATTATTTTTATGTCGTTGGCAGGGGATTCTCATCAATGGCCAGTTTCCAGGGCCTCCAATTGACAGTGTAACCAATGATAACATTATCATCAATGTTTACAACAACTTGCCCGAACCTTTCCTTCTCTCCTGGTTGGTTCTTAGAGCTCTTACCATGTTACTGAAAAGTACCACACGCTATTTGCTAGGTCTCTGCAGATATTCTCTTAAAATGCTTGTCTTAAATTTATACTTGAGTCTGACAATGCATTTCTATATTGCGGTAGGAATGGCATTCAACAAAGAAGAAATTCATGGCAAGATGGCATGCCGGAGACCAACTGCCCAATCCCACCTGGAAGAAATTACACATATAAGTTTCAGATGAAGGATCAGATTGGCAGTTATTACTATTTTCCTTCAATGTACTTACATAAAGCAGCTGGAGGATTTGGGGGTATAAAAATTGTAAGTCGTCCCTTGATTCCAGTTCCATTCCCACCTCCTGCAGGCGACTACACAGTCCTCATAGGAGACTGGTACAAGACTAATCACTCGGTGAGGGCTTCAACACTCTTGTATTTTTTTAATAATTTCTTTACTCTCTATTAGGATTATGTTCTCTGTATTCACCATTTTTTGTCTTACGTTCGTTGGTTTTTCTATAAATTGCAGATCCTTCGACAAACACTTGACAGTGGATCAATTCTTGGCGTGCCTGATGGGGTTCTCATAAATGGTCGTGCCCCAAATGCCACATCATTTACTGTAGATCAAGGTACCTAACTATTGGATCCTCGAAAGGGGACCACGTTTCCTCAAATCTGGAGGAGAAACATGCACTCTGCACTCAATGTGGATTTGCAAGAAATACTAATGGCCGAAATTTAATGTTTCACAGGAAAAACATATCGTTTCCGCATATCCAACGTGGGTCTGGCAAGTTCTCTAAACTTCAGGATTCAGGGGCATAAAATGAAGCTGGTGGAAGTGGAAGGCTCTCACACAGTTCAAAACACATATGACTCTCTAGACATTCATTTGGGTCAATCCTACTCCGTACTGGTCACTGCAGATCAGCCTCCTCAGGACTATTACATGGTTGCATCTACGCGGTTCTCAACTCCTATACTAACCGGTATTTCTTTTCTCCGCTATAGCAATTCGCAGAAGTCTGCCTCCGGTCCACTTCCTCCTGCCCCAACTGGAATCGATTGGTCATTGAACCAAGCTCGATCGATCAGGTTCGTTTGGATTTTCATCTGTAGTATTTGCATTTATGTATGTCCATAGTCCAAATACAAGGGGTTAATTCAAATAGTTGTGACGAAATTGCTGGGTATTTGTTTAAATTTATTTAAACATAGCCCAAATCCAAATAGGTATGACCAAATCGTTGGTATTTGTTTAGTTTTATGTAAACAGATGTGGGACTTCAATGGCATCCTCTTTAAATAAGGGAGTCCATTGGGTTTACAAGTGGAATCAATGTTATTGCCCGAATTTTGGCTGGCTTTGAGAAAAATAAACAATGTCAATACAATATTACTTCGATCGTTCGCTTACAGGCATGTTTATATTGTGCAGATGGAATCTGACCGCGAGTGGCCCTCGTCCGAATCCTCAAGGGTCTTACCATTATGGAATGATAAATACTTCGCGAACCATCATACTGGCCAATTCAGCGCCGGTTATCAATGGGAAGCAGAGATATGCTGTAAACAGTGTTTCTTATATCCCATCCGACACTCCCTTGAAGTTGGCTGATAACTTTAAGATCACCGGGGTATTTGTTGTGGGTTCCATGCCCGATAAACCCACCAATGGAGGAGGTTACCTGCAGACGGCTGTTATGGGCGCTGATTTCAGAGCTTTCGTTGAAATTGTTTTCCAGAACAATGAGGACACTGTTCAATCATGGCATTTGGATGGCTATTCATTCTTTGTCCTCGGGTATGAGACATCACTAAACACTCTTATTATGTTTTGAATAATCTTTCCTTGCTGTTTATATTGGACAATAGCAGAGCATATGATGATTGGATGGCCTTTGTAAATCTTCCACATAAGTTTTAGTTTCTTATTGATATGACAATATAATGGTCACCTGCTAATGAACAATGATTTGATTTGTTTGCAGAATGGATGGTGGCCAATGGACACAGGCAAGCATAAAAGAATACAACTTGTTTGACACTGTTTCCCGCTGCACTACACAGGTGTGACACATGCTTTTATGTTAGTTTCATGCTGAATCAATAGGAAGAAATAATGTCTAGATCTTTAGTGTTCTCTTTTTATTTCAAAAATCTGTTTGTTTTTCGAAGAAAGGAAAATCCACTTGTTGATTATGGGCAATTAGTATAATGAACTGGTCTTTTTGTATGCACAGGTTTATCCCCAATCATGGACAGCTATTCGTGTGCCTTTGGACAATGTTGGGATGTGGAATTTGCGGTCAGAGAATTGGGCACGTCAATACCTTGGGCAGCAGTTCTACCTTCGAGTCTATTCTCCTGTGGGTTCATTCAGAGATGAATATTCAATCCCTAATAATGCTCTAAAATGTGGCCGGGTGGGCTAGGAGCTACAGGCTGGCCTATCGATAAATACTTAGATATCTGGGTCACAATAGGGTGACTCATGAATTGAATTGGATCGGATGTCTCTAATTTTTATAAATAACCTATGATTTTCTCGGCAAGCGAGCAAGCATTGGGATCGTAATGAGAGAGATCAATGGCTCATTGTTTTTATTCTTCCTTGCACTCCTCTGCAAAATATATAGCCGCTCAGCTCAAGCTGTAAGATACGATATTTTTAATTTATTAATTCAAAGGGGAAGCATTATTTTCATTGTCTTACGGTGGAAGCATCATCACACTATTGCATGTATTGGAGTTCGATAAAATTTATTATGCATGATTGAAAGCATTTCTTTTGTATTTTATAGATTAATACATGAGATTAGTCTCGTCTCTCTTAAGAATCAAGAACACAGTAATCTTTTACTTTTGAGTATTTAATAATCAAATTAAGTACAGAAGAGAGTGATAGAATCACACTATAAATACTTTGATAAAATCGTATTCTAAATACTTTGATAAAATTGTATATTAAATACTTTAAAGGCCAATGACCAGTGTCATTGATATGCACTAGTCTCCAGGCTTATCAGTTCACCATTAAACACCACAACATTTGGTATTTTGTTTTTATTAATTATGAGATTATTAATTTAATAGTAATGGAATTTTCAGCCTTTGTGAGTGTTGAATTATGAAATGGGCCATTTACTCAATTTCCTATGTCTATCCATCCAGATGGCAATGGGAGGTAATGTTTATCTGATGGGGGGTGGGGTGAAGTCCATTTTGATGCGCCTGTTCATTAAATAATGGAAAAATACCCTAGAGCCAGGAGACATTCGATTATTAATATCTGTTCACCTTTCGGGCTCATAACAGAGTCCATATTTTGGATTCTCGAAGGCTATGAACGTCTTCCCCCGCAAGTGATATCACTTGTATTTAAATTATGCCTGTTCATTAAATAATGGAAAAATACCCTAGAGCCAGGAGACATTCGATTATTAATATCTGTTCACCTTTCGGGCTCATAACAGAGTCCATATTTTGGATTCTCGAAGGCTATGAACGTCTTCCCCCGCAAGTGATATCACTTGTATTTAAATTATATTATGTGAAAGAAAGAGTATATTATGTGAAAGAAAGAAAGAAAGTATTTTTAACGTTCACGAGGCTAAAAATAGCCTATGGCACAGAATACATACTTTTTCTTCCCACCTCTCTTTTGGTCTTTTCCAGTGCTCTGTTTCACAACGGAGTTGATGAGAATTAGTCTTTAATTAAGCAATAAGAATTTTAGATCTCCAAGAAATATTGCCCCCCTATGTATGCCTTTTGCTGATAGTTATGATGGTTGTGATGCTTATTTTTATCTCTACTGTTTACTGTTTAGGATATTTATGCCTCGTTTAAGTCCCACCAGTAGTGTTTTTGAACTATTGGGGTTGTACCGATAGTGTTTTGATTCGACACTCGGTCAGTTTTAACCATAGCGTGGCAGTCAGATTTATTTGGAATTGGCTGATTTCAACAGAAAATGATTAAACCCTGTGCTGCCGAGAAAGGTAGATGAAGTGACAGTTTTAGTTTGGCGTTTCATGGACAAATTAAGGATGAAAAATCGGTAATGTAGCTTCTGCTTACACATAGCGAGTTATTCTGCCATTCCGTTTGCTAGTGGGGATGATCACACAAGGAGAGTGAAGATATGGGACAAGAGTTACAGAAGTCCATTCCGGCTGCAAGGAAACGTGGAATCATGGTAATTTTGCTGGATCGCAGAATGAAAAAGGGGTTAATGTGAAATTTGTTGTGAGTCTCATTCTCCTGTGCTGTCCGTGTGCATACGTACCACATTTAGAA
>SNQJ01S0019846.1:222139-247322 GCA_010110895.2 Picea sitchensis
AGCAAGACGCGTAGAGTCGACCGTCAATTGGGTTGTCCTGCCCGGCTCTAACTGACAGCCATGGTTTTGCTTTGTCCCACGCACATGGCTTGCAGAATTTACGCGTCTACTAAAGATTCACAACCATTGATTACCGTAAACGAATCTCAAGGCCGAGGAAGGTCGTTGCAAATTAACAGTGGCTCTCTAAATAAATAGCATTGGACTGTCTGCAACCAATCTTCATTTAAAACACGCACTTGCTGCTAGCTGGACTGATTGCAATTTTCACATTTCGAAAATTTTGTCGTGGTGGATCATCATTACACGGACTCTGAAATAATGTTTAATACGACGGGCAGGGCAGGGCAGGGCAGGGCAGGGCAGACCAAGTTGTATGTATGTGCTTATAGCCGCTTGAATCGACGCATCTACATTGTTTAAAAAATAATATAATTAATTTGTTTCTCATCTAAAATTGCATGGGCATAGTTTGACAGCTGTAACGCGGTTGAAAACGGTGGGACAGGGGATTGGAGGGAATGGGCTGTCAGGCAAACAAATTAAAAAACACAAATCTCGTTGCAGGTCCATGTGTCCGCCGTGTCCGCGTCGCTTTTGAAGAAATTGCAACTCAGGAAACTTCCTGCAGCTGAAGGATTTGACTGCCAGTCCCCCACTGATTTCTCCACATCAACATTGGATATAAATGGAAGTGTGTTCAAGTGGTTTCATCA
Source organism: Picea sitchensis (assembly GCA_010110895.2). Classification (NCBI taxonomy): domain Eukaryota; kingdom Viridiplantae; phylum Streptophyta; class Pinopsida; order Pinales; family Pinaceae; genus Picea; species Picea sitchensis. Next base: position 222,856 of record SNQJ01S0019846.1, read on the forward strand.
AGTTCCCCCCTCCCTTTGTTGTTCAGTTCCATTAGGCTTAAGGTGAACCCAGCCGGATTTTTGTTATTTTTCTGAGGATCGCCTCTGCAGGCGCAAGGATACTTTGCTCAGCTGCTATAAGGTATTTCTTACTGAGCTTTGTTTCAAAGAACGGGTACATTTATTGGCAAATGCTAATATATGCATATATTTCTCACTCTGAGCAACTATCTACATTTCATAGTTTGGTTATCCATTTCAAGAGTTTTGTTTGTCTAGGTATATATGTTTATTGCAATAGAATAGAAAATGACTACTTTGAGATCAGACTAGTATTTCTCCAGTGAACAAATCTAAATGTGACCATGGCACACAAGTGCATTTTTTGTGTGGATTCATAGCTGAAATATGAAAGCGTTGTGTCCTCAAGCTTCATGATTTTTTTATCCTTGCAGATCAAGGAATCGCCAGCTACTATATCAAGTAGTCTTGAACCGACATAGCTTGGAACAGTAGCAGAGAAGCTGTTCACAATCACATATGGGTTTAATTCAAAGGAAGTCATGGGAGCTATTGCTCTCCATTTTTGCATTAGTATTGTTTGGTTCTTCTGTTAATGGAGAAGATCCTTACAAGTTTTTTACATGGAACATTACTTATGGCATTATTTACCCCCTTGGCGTGCCTCAACAGGTAATTTATTACTCCATTTAAAATTTTATTGATAATAACACCATACTCAAAAACGATATTTGCTTTTGTGGCTATAACAATGGCAGCAGCTTACATTTCCCTGAACTTTTTATTAATTATTTTTATGTCGTTGGCAGGGGATTCTCATCAATGGCCAGTTTCCAGGGCCTCCAATTGACAGTGTAACCAATGATAACATTATCATCAATGTTTACAACAACTTGCCCGAACCTTTCCTTCTCTCCTGGTTGGTTCTTAGAGCTCTTACCATGTTACTGAAAAGTACCACACGCTATTTGCTAGGTCTCTGCAGATATTCTCTTAAAATGCTTGTCTTAAATTTATACTTGAGTCTGACAATGCATTTCTATATTGCGGTAGGAATGGCATTCAACAAAGAAGAAATTCATGGCAAGATGGCATGCCGGAGACCAACTGCCCAATCCCACCTGGAAGAAATTACACATATAAGTTTCAGATGAAGGATCAGATTGGCAGTTATTACTATTTTCCTTCAATGTACTTACATAAAGCAGCTGGAGGATTTGGGGGTATAAAAATTGTAAGTCGTCCCTTGATTCCAGTTCCATTCCCACCTCCTGCAGGCGACTACACAGTCCTCATAGGAGACTGGTACAAGACTAATCACTCGGTGAGGGCTTCAACACTCTTGTATTTTTTTAATAATTTCTTTACTCTCTATTAGGATTATGTTCTCTGTATTCACCATTTTTTGTCTTACGTTCGTTGGTTTTTCTATAAATTGCAGATCCTTCGACAAACACTTGACAGTGGATCAATTCTTGGCGTGCCTGATGGGGTTCTCATAAATGGTCGTGCCCCAAATGCCACATCATTTACTGTAGATCAAGGTACCTAACTATTGGATCCTCGAAAGGGGACCACGTTTCCTCAAATCTGGAGGAGAAACATGCACTCTGCACTCAATGTGGATTTGCAAGAAATACTAATGGCCGAAATTTAATGTTTCACAGGAAAAACATATCGTTTCCGCATATCCAACGTGGGTCTGGCAAGTTCTCTAAACTTCAGGATTCAGGGGCATAAAATGAAGCTGGTGGAAGTGGAAGGCTCTCACACAGTTCAAAACACATATGACTCTCTAGACATTCATTTGGGTCAATCCTACTCCGTACTGGTCACTGCAGATCAGCCTCCTCAGGACTATTACATGGTTGCATCTACGCGGTTCTCAACTCCTATACTAACCGGTATTTCTTTTCTCCGCTATAGCAATTCGCAGAAGTCTGCCTCCGGTCCACTTCCTCCTGCCCCAACTGGAATCGATTGGTCATTGAACCAAGCTCGATCGATCAGGTTCGTTTGGATTTTCATCTGTAGTATTTGCATTTATGTATGTCCATAGTCCAAATACAAGGGGTTAATTCAAATAGTTGTGACGAAATTGCTGGGTATTTGTTTAAATTTATTTAAACATAGCCCAAATCCAAATAGGTATGACCAAATCGTTGGTATTTGTTTAGTTTTATGTAAACAGATGTGGGACTTCAATGGCATCCTCTTTAAATAAGGGAGTCCATTGGGTTTACAAGTGGAATCAATGTTATTGCCCGAATTTTGGCTGGCTTTGAGAAAAATAAACAATGTCAATACAATATTACTTCGATCGTTCGCTTACAGGCATGTTTATATTGTGCAGATGGAATCTGACCGCGAGTGGCCCTCGTCCGAATCCTCAAGGGTCTTACCATTATGGAATGATAAATACTTCGCGAACCATCATACTGGCCAATTCAGCGCCGGTTATCAATGGGAAGCAGAGATATGCTGTAAACAGTGTTTCTTATATCCCATCCGACACTCCCTTGAAGTTGGCTGATAACTTTAAGATCACCGGGGTATTTGTTGTGGGTTCCATGCCCGATAAACCCACCAATGGAGGAGGTTACCTGCAGACGGCTGTTATGGGCGCTGATTTCAGAGCTTTCGTTGAAATTGTTTTCCAGAACAATGAGGACACTGTTCAATCATGGCATTTGGATGGCTATTCATTCTTTGTCCTCGGGTATGAGACATCACTAAACACTCTTATTATGTTTTGAATAATCTTTCCTTGCTGTTTATATTGGACAATAGCAGAGCATATGATGATTGGATGGCCTTTGTAAATCTTCCACATAAGTTTTAGTTTCTTATTGATATGACAATATAATGGTCACCTGCTAATGAACAATGATTTGATTTGTTTGCAGAATGGATGGTGGCCAATGGACACAGGCAAGCATAAAAGAATACAACTTGTTTGACACTGTTTCCCGCTGCACTACACAGGTGTGACACATGCTTTTATGTTAGTTTCATGCTGAATCAATAGGAAGAAATAATGTCTAGATCTTTAGTGTTCTCTTTTTATTTCAAAAATCTGTTTGTTTTTCGAAGAAAGGAAAATCCACTTGTTGATTATGGGCAATTAGTATAATGAACTGGTCTTTTTGTATGCACAGGTTTATCCCCAATCATGGACAGCTATTCGTGTGCCTTTGGACAATGTTGGGATGTGGAATTTGCGGTCAGAGAATTGGGCACGTCAATACCTTGGGCAGCAGTTCTACCTTCGAGTCTATTCTCCTGTGGGTTCATTCAGAGATGAATATTCAATCCCTAATAATGCTCTAAAATGTGGCCGGGTGGGCTAGGAGCTACAGGCTGGCCTATCGATAAATACTTAGATATCTGGGTCACAATAGGGTGACTCATGAATTGAATTGGATCGGATGTCTCTAATTTTTATAAATAACCTATGATTTTCTCGGCAAGCGAGCAAGCATTGGGATCGTAATGAGAGAGATCAATGGCTCATTGTTTTTATTCTTCCTTGCACTCCTCTGCAAAATATATAGCCGCTCAGCTCAAGCTGTAAGATACGATATTTTTAATTTATTAATTCAAAGGGGAAGCATTATTTTCATTGTCTTACGGTGGAAGCATCATCACACTATTGCATGTATTGGAGTTCGATAAAATTTATTATGCATGATTGAAAGCATTTCTTTTGTATTTTATAGATTAATACATGAGATTAGTCTCGTCTCTCTTAAGAATCAAGAACACAGTAATCTTTTACTTTTGAGTATTTAATAATCAAATTAAGTACAGAAGAGAGTGATAGAATCACACTATAAATACTTTGATAAAATCGTATTCTAAATACTTTGATAAAATTGTATATTAAATACTTTAAAGGCCAATGACCAGTGTCATTGATATGCACTAGTCTCCAGGCTTATCAGTTCACCATTAAACACCACAACATTTGGTATTTTGTTTTTATTAATTATGAGATTATTAATTTAATAGTAATGGAATTTTCAGCCTTTGTGAGTGTTGAATTATGAAATGGGCCATTTACTCAATTTCCTATGTCTATCCATCCAGATGGCAATGGGAGGTAATGTTTATCTGATGGGGGGTGGGGTGAAGTCCATTTTGATGCGCCTGTTCATTAAATAATGGAAAAATACCCTAGAGCCAGGAGACATTCGATTATTAATATCTGTTCACCTTTCGGGCTCATAACAGAGTCCATATTTTGGATTCTCGAAGGCTATGAACGTCTTCCCCCGCAAGTGATATCACTTGTATTTAAATTATGCCTGTTCATTAAATAATGGAAAAATACCCTAGAGCCAGGAGACATTCGATTATTAATATCTGTTCACCTTTCGGGCTCATAACAGAGTCCATATTTTGGATTCTCGAAGGCTATGAACGTCTTCCCCCGCAAGTGATATCACTTGTATTTAAATTATATTATGTGAAAGAAAGAGTATATTATGTGAAAGAAAGAAAGAAAGTATTTTTAACGTTCACGAGGCTAAAAATAGCCTATGGCACAGAATACATACTTTTTCTTCCCACCTCTCTTTTGGTCTTTTCCAGTGCTCTGTTTCACAACGGAGTTGATGAGAATTAGTCTTTAATTAAGCAATAAGAATTTTAGATCTCCAAGAAATATTGCCCCCCTATGTATGCCTTTTGCTGATAGTTATGATGGTTGTGATGCTTATTTTTATCTCTACTGTTTACTGTTTAGGATATTTATGCCTCGTTTAAGTCCCACCAGTAGTGTTTTTGAACTATTGGGGTTGTACCGATAGTGTTTTGATTCGACACTCGGTCAGTTTTAACCATAGCGTGGCAGTCAGATTTATTTGGAATTGGCTGATTTCAACAGAAAATGATTAAACCCTGTGCTGCCGAGAAAGGTAGATGAAGTGACAGTTTTAGTTTGGCGTTTCATGGACAAATTAAGGATGAAAAATCGGTAATGTAGCTTCTGCTTACACATAGCGAGTTATTCTGCCATTCCGTTTGCTAGTGGGGATGATCACACAAGGAGAGTGAAGATATGGGACAAGAGTTACAGAAGTCCATTCCGGCTGCAAGGAAACGTGGAATCATGGTAATTTTGCTGGATCGCAGAATGAAAAAGGGGTTAATGTGAAATTTGTTGTGAGTCTCATTCTCCTGTGCTGTCCGTGTGCATACGTACCACATTTAGAAACGGAACATTCCTGGCTATCATATTGAAGCAGAATGAACCAAAAGTACACACAAAAGGAGGGCGGGATTGTTTCCATGAAAAAGAATATGGGTAGCATACATATTAAGGTCCACAAACTGTAGGAAACCTACATTCTTATCCCTTTTCCTGACTAGTGGGGTCCACTCAGTCACAAGATTAGTCCCATCTAGCAGGCAGGCTTTTGGATGGGTGGATGGGATGATTGACAACAACCGTCAGATCGTTGGATCGGAACTCCCTATGAATGAATTACTGCCAGAATACTCCAAAGATTATTGGACGAACGAGCTTGGGTCAGGTCGGCATTGGTATTTACTTTATAAGCGCTTACTACACATTGGATGGATTGATTTCAGTGGATCGCATAGGAAAAAACAACCACCATGGGTGGGAGGGATCTTCAGAACTGCCCCGGATTTATTCAATAAAGAAGCCAGAACTTTAGAAACATGGATGGAGAATCATATGATAGTCAATTAGGATCGAGAGAGGATAGGTCTGATTCTTCTCGCTATGATTTTTGTGATAATTTTGTAACACAAATTGCACAGAGCAATCAGATGAAAATAGCCACAAGAGCTGAGATTGTTGACTTTCTGGATTAATGCTATGAAAGTCGAATTGAGCGATCTGATGACCTCACCACGTTGCCTTGATTCCTCAATTGCTTCCAACAAATCCTTCCCAACCAGGTCGAAAAAGTGTATGAAGAATTCAACAGTGAACCCGTCATGACATGGGTTCTTGTCCTTTGAAAAGCCTTTTAGAACCTCAAGTAATTCCTCTCTGGAGCAGGGGTTTTCAAGATTAATAACTTCCTCTTCATTGACTAGTCGAGGATAGAGCCTTATCGTAGCAACTTGTTCCTCGAAGGTGTTTTGTCTTGTGTCCTCAAAGAATTTGTTGAAGAATCTAATCGCTTCTTTCTTTAGAGCCTCCTGACATGTGTGAACCTTACCATTTTCATCCTTTATCTCCCAAATATGCTTATTATTTCCTTTGTGACTTGCAAAATGGTGAAAAAATTGTGTTCTTCAGAGCATGTGGGAAGAACGGTGCTTTTGAGAGCTTGTCGACGTTTCGGATCCACAACATGATCCATCTTGAGGACAAAAAAGCCTGAGGAAAAATAATAAGAGAGGAGCCTTTAATAAATAGTGAGAAATGAACCCTAGGTTTGGGGAGGTTTTACAAAATAGGTATTTAATTAATAAATTAAGATGATAACCCCACGGTGTTAATTAAATTTTAAGCTAAGAATAGGTTAAATTTTAGGGTTGACCCTATTATTCAAAGTAATTTTAATATTAGTTTTGTGTTAATAAGGTTAAATTAAGGTTAATATTGCTATATTAGTGGTCGAGAAATAGGTTAATGTTATTAATATTAAATTTTATGATAAATATAGGCTAAAAATAGGGTTACTCACATGGTGTTAATGTTAGTATTAAATTTAAATATAGGTTAAAATAAGGTTGATTTAATGAGGTGGCACTGATTTAATATTAAAATATAGGTTAAACCTGGAACCCTAAGGTGTTATTGTTATTAGTTTTTTGTTAAATATAGGTTAAAAATAGGGTTTTTTAGTTGCCACTTTGGATCCAAATTGCCTTGCTCTTCTGACGCCACCGTTCCTATTCTGCTAAGAGATGTTTACTGCGCTTTGACTCAAAAAACTTTAGACGAAGATCTAATTTTGTGCTTTTCGATCCTTTTGACTTCTGCGTATAATGAAAATCAAGTTCCTCCTCGATCTTTTCAAATGCTAATTGTTCCAATATCCTTTTCTCTTTTGACCAGGTCTTTACTTGCATCTTAAGTTGTTTTAGCTTCCCAACTAATCTCCTCTGTGCCTCGACTTCTTGTAGGACAAGATGATCATTCCACACTTCTTGAACTATCAAAGCAAATGTGTCATCTTGCATCCATGCTGGGTTAAGTTTGAAATGATGTGCAACAATATTTATATTGAAACCCAGTTGTAGAAGGACTGGAGCGTGATCGGAAACAAGGGGGTATTCTACCCAAGACCTATATCTCACAGTGGACGAAATGAGGTCCTATGAGACATAAACCTCGTAAAGTCTCGTAGAGATTTCGTCCTTGCCAGTTCTACCATTGCACCATGTAGGAACCACATCAACTAGAAGGATGTCAACACGCTGATTTTTTAAAAAGATATCTTTAAAAAAAAACCCCAGCGGGTCCAACAAAGCCGAGTCACCCCAAACCTCCCCTGCACTTACAATGAAGTTTAGATCCCCAGCTACAATCAAATCTCTATGGGCTAACAATCCCTTACCATCCACCTTTTCCCAGAAAAGCTTTTGATTTGTACACGAGCCATAGAGATTTAAAAGAGAAATCGTTCTTTTATTTGCTTTACGTGTACCTGACAAAATAATACCGCCACAACTTAAGAAAGGGACTAACTCAATTTTTTTTGGATCCCATGTCACCAGAAGTCCCCCAGACTTCCCTACGGAACTGACAACACAAATCAGCCACTCAGGACGTAAGGAAGACATGAAGTGTCTGGCCTTTTCCTCGACCACCAGTGTCTTGCAGAAAGATAATGTCCGGAAGTGTTTTTGAGAGTAGTCTACGAAGGGATGCAGTTTTAAGGGGTCCTCCTACCCCTTTGATATTAAGAGAAGGGAGTATCATGATTTGGCCCCTGCTAGGGCTTTCATGCCTCTAAGCGCCCCAAGATCGATGTTGATTGAAATATGTTGTGCAGAAAAAGTAGAGTTTGTCCTAGCCTTCTTACGAGCACTCCTAGTTTTGATAGGAGATAACTCATACCCCAGACCTCTCGACCAAGCATAGTCTTTCCCAGAATCCTCCCCTTCACAAATGGAAATCCCAGGAACACCACTAGACTCTGCTCTGTGTGTAACTTCCTTCCCTAGGTAGGTCGGTAGAGTAATGGGACTAGATGCCTCTCTAAAGGAAGGGACGAGTGAGGTGAGCACCCTATCAAGCGAGAGATCACCATAATTGGGTTCTCTAGACCCCAGAGCAAGGTAGGCGAACATGAGGGTTCCTCAACTGTCTCTGGCTCAGGATCAGGTAAAAGTACGTTCGATGTCTCAATGCTATCTTCTAAAGGAGCTGAAACCACTGGTTCTGTCTCAAAAAGATTCCCCCAAAGGGCCACAGGCGAGGTAGCCAAGTTCGACAAAAATGTACTATCTAAATGGTCTCGTTCCCATGTCGATAAGGAAAAATAAAGAGATGGGCAGAGTTGTTTGAGCTTACCAACAAAGGAGGTGTTATGTTGCTCTAGACTATCCTCCACAGTGGTAGGTGTGTAGTCAACAACCTCCTGTGTGTCCACACCTAGGGAGTAAAGGTCCTCTGAATTCCCGAACATGGTGTCCTCCTAATCTGAACCCCCTAACTCATACCGATAGTCCTTTCTTAAATGACCTGTTCTCCGACAGAGTGTACACTGAAACAAAATACCCATGTAGTCCAGTGTCTGCACCAGAATGTGGCCCCTCCAGTGTATCTCAAGAGACTCCAAAAGCCTTGCATGTATATCAACTTCAACAAATACCTTAGCCATTCTTTTATCCGATGACTGTAGAGAAAGTTCATCCACCTTGATGAAACGACCCAATTCATTACCAATAGCCTCCAACGCCTTGACATTCCACAGTGGGAGAGGTAGACCTGGTAGAAGTACCCAAAGGTGACGAAAACTAAAATACTCTATAATCGGGTCAAAGCGAACTCGCCATCGTTTCAACATCACGCTGCTACCCTTGTAGTCCCACAACCTCTCTAAGATTAGAACCGTGTCTTTCGGTTTCCTAATTATGAAGCCATACCAACCTCTCGACAAAGTTAGGAGCTCTAGAGAATACCCCAAAAACGGTACCCACAAACTCTACATCCAGTGAGTGATAGGTTTTTTACACTGCAGGACTCCTCAACCCAACGTCCACTTCCATGACCATCCTATGCTTCGTCTTCTTTGCCTTCCACGCTTTTGCACTGCGCCTTGAAAAACCCCGCTTACTCTGTAAGCACCCCCCCTGGTGGGCCTATGACTGCTTCCCAATGTGGTTTGATCTATCCATTGTAGTAGTTTGACCCCCCTGTAACCCATTAAACTGTCCTCTATGCTCAGAGGGAAAACTAGCAACCTTCTCACCAGCAAACAAACCTGTGTTCCGACCTTCGAAAGTCTCGGGATCCCGACTATGGTGGATGTTATGCTCTGTGCAAGAGTTATGACGCGTAGTAAACTCAATGGGGGTCAGTGGGGGGTTTAATGCCCAGATTAGATGGACATTTACAACTGTTACTCCCACAGAGCTCGTCCACCGAGGTGAAAAGACCCATGTTTTTCCAAAGCACCTCATCAATCACACCCATGAGTGTGCTGACCTCATGCTCCATTAGAACCTTCCACAAGCCAGTGTTCCCCTACCACCTGGGAGTACATGTAACAACCCTGGTCAGTAAGCTGACCTCATGCTCCATTAGAACCTTTCACAAGCCAGTGTTCCCCTCCCACATGGGAGTACATGTAACAACCCTGGTCAGTAAGCTGTCCTGGCCCGCAAGCAAGAGTAGAGTGGAGTTAACACTTGGTGTAAAGCTTGGGTACGATGTGTAGTCACTTGAGAGTGTCAGAGGCCATTAAAAACAACTGTGGCGGAAAAGCTAAAAATAGTAAAATAGCTCCGATGGAGAGGCCAAAGTCTTGCTAAAACGATAGCAGCAAACAAGGCCTCACCTGACCAAAGGGAAGTAGGACCGCCACCTCTGAACACCAGCTGGTACCCCGTGCTTCACCAGCGCTCCAACTGGAGCCCTCCATTAAAGCTGCAAATCCCCGGTGTTGCTCATAGGAAAACCCATAATCGTCACGAAATGTGGGAAAATTGCGAACCGTATTTCAACATTTCGGCTTACTTGCATACGTTTCCACCGGGATGTATGGAGTGGAGTGGAGTGGAGGAAATGTACATAATTTTGATGCTCGTTAAAAAATATCTTTCAGCTTATTAATGATATTGACAAAACTTTGCAAAATTTCACCACTGTCCAACACATCTTTCAGCTTATTAATGATCTTGACAAAATTTCGCAATATTTGACCACTGTCCAACACTACTGAAAAACTGTAGCGCCGACGAGACATTAGATTATTAATATCTGTTTACCTTTTGGGCTCATAACAGAGTCAATATTTTGGATTCTCAAAGGCTATGAACATCCCCCACACAAGTGATATCACTTGTATTTGAAGCATTTTATGTGATGTTTATTTTTATCTCTATTGTTTAGAATATTTATGTCTAGTAGTCCAATATTATTTTTGACCTATTGGGGTTGTACTGATAGTGTTTTGATTCGACATTCGGTCAGTTTTAACCATAACGTGGCAGGCAGATTTATTTGGAATTGCGCTGATTTCAACAGAAAATGCTTAAACCCTGTGCTGCTGATAACGGTAGATGAACTAACAGTTTTAGTTTGAAGACAGAATGGGTGATTTCAGAGAAGGCAAGTGATTTAGTCCCTTGGAAATGGAATGATCCAAGCAGCCAAAAAAATATCGAAGCATATCGTTTACCCTTGCAAAGAGAGTTTATGCTGTCGTTTCACTGACAAATTAATAACGAAAAGTCGGTAATATATCGTTCGTTTCCACATGGCGAGTTATTCCGCCATTCCTTTTGCTAGTGGGATGATCACAGAAGGAAAATAAAGATATGGGACAAGAGTTAGTGAAGTCATTCCGGCTGCAAGGAAACAGGGAATCATGGTAATTTGCTGGATAGCAGAATGACTGAGGGGTTAATGTGAAATTGTTGCAAGGAAACAGGGAATCATGGTAATTTGCTGGATACCAGAATGATTGAGGGATCAAAGTGAAATTGTTGCAAGGAAACAGGGAATCATGGTAATTTGCTGGATAGCAGAATGATTGAGGGGTTAATGTGAAATTGTTGTGAGGCTCATGCTGCTGTGCTCACAGTGTGCATACGTACCACATGAAGAAACGGAACAGTCATGGCTATCATATTGAAGCAGAAATGAACCAAAAGTACACACACAAAGGAGGGCGGGATCGTTATACTTAACTGGAAGTGGTACAGTTAACCACATCTTAGAATTTGGTTCAATCAACATACAGGGGAAAGTAAGATGTTTAGATGAAAAACGTAGATTCACAGCCAGTTTTAGCATGAAAATGCATCAACTAACAAAAAGACATAATCAAGCGAGACAGTAACTTGCAGGACAACCATCTGCATATCTGACAAATTTGTTTGGAATATTGAAGTGACTAGTGTTTTGCCCACAACTTTGTAAATTTGCAAAGTTTTATGCATGCACATGTCATTTCAACGTCTTCTCTTAAAAGCTTTTTAAGGGCGCTTTAGAGGGGTGTACAAGTCTTGCCACCTGCCAATTGTGCAAAGTTTTGGGTCTTAGTTTTTGTTAGGGTTCTTTTTCAAAATTTCAATACAAGCAACTATTATTGTTAGTTGTAAGTTCTACTTAGATGTTTGTATCTGTCAAGTTATGACAAATTTCTCTAGTTAAAGTTGATCTCTTCCCATTGTTATCTACATAGGAGTTTTTTTTTAATGAATATATATATATATATATATATCTAATTTTTTTTATTGTTGTTTTGTATATATATATATCTAATTTTCTACATGGTATTAGAGATAACGCTTCTTGCTCTCCTTCCTTATGAGAGAGCGTATTCAATGTCCATTTCTCAACTGTCTAATTTTGGCATTGAAGATCAAGTTTTTTGATTTGCTTCTGTCTCGACTGTTCTTTTGATTTGTAGATCTGTGTGGGGTCTCTCACCTTCTTATTGCAAATATGGAACATGCTTGTTGCAGGTTCTTGCTCTATGTTTTTCTATGTAAATGTATCAATATGATTTGCCAATCGAGTGATTACAAGAAACCTCACAAATTTCCAGACCACTTCCATATACATTTTCTCGCCGCCTCAGACATTTGCCTCACGATGGCCTTCGTATTAACCCTCCATAGAAACCAAGATCTTGCCACGACCCCTAAAACCATAGGCCCCGAGAAGAGCACTTCCAACACAATGTGCAAATTGGAAACAACCGTGAACACCACCATAGATTTCCATAAGAAGGATCCTCATGATGTTGGATGCATTGTTCGTGATAATCAAATTGGGGACTATTGAGATCGAGAAGTAGGCGGTCTTGATGATATCCATTTTATAAAAGAAGAGTGAGGGGCCTATGCAATGGTGGAAGAGGATGCATAGGTACATGATGTTGTACTAGAGAAACATGAAACCCTAAGAAAATAAGTCTCTTTCTTGTCGGCTTCTGGTCACAATGCAATAGAGCATGCAATTGCCACTTAACAAGCCCAATGCACATCCACATAGACAAACCGTTGCTATCATCGACCATATCAACGATCTGTCGCCCTGTAGGTGTATGAATGGTAGGGGGCATATTTCTTGGATATAACTGGGGAACAATGCGATCATTATGTAGGAGAGAAAGGGTTGGCGTTCAACCTAGGAGATGAATTACATAATGGAATTTTGAATCTCTGAGGTCGACATGGATGGCTATAATAGACTGGTTACTTGCAGATAAAGGCCTTTCGATCCACGTCAATGGACAAGCCACATCACATGACTTTCTTTTGTCACACTGGAAATCAGATTATTTTTCTTTTGTCACACTGGTAATCAAATTGTTTTTTAAGTGGGAAAAAGGTGTTAGTGTGGGACTTGTTATCCCCCCATTCCTACAGATAACTAAGGAGATGATGTCTCGAGGCTCGTAGGTTGCAGACATGAAGTACCGAGAGGCATATGAGCATGCAGAACCCATTCACCCACCACACATCACCATTTGATTGATGGAAACACCATCCACCACACCAACTTGGTCCATAGAGGACAACAAGGCTTGCTTTATGAGGTAACAAGTCCAGTATTGTGGTAAGTGTCATTTTAATATTTGAAGCATTTGAACATGTTTCAAAGGGTGCTTTCTTGATTTTCGAAATGCTTGCTTGGAAATTATGCCTTTTTCCTCATTTCACCTTGGTGGTTGACATGTTGTTCTAGTAAGTGGGTCACCCTCGGGAAAAGGGTTGCTACTAGGGGGTCTCCTTGAAGGGTCTTCTAGTGGCAGTCACCTCGGGAAAGGTTAAGTACTAGGGTCTCCCTTGAAGGGTCATCACCGCACCATTCCCACACACACATACTTCTCTCTCATTTCCTTCCTTTGCTTCCCTCATTTTATTTTCGTGTATATTGACCCAAGAAGGGCTCTTAGCATGTAATGACCTTTCTTGTCATTAGAGGAATAATTACAAATAACCTAAACATTAGCTATAAATTTATATAATTCACTATTATATAACCTTAATTAATGTCTATAATGCTATTAATCAATCATTTTGATTATAATTAGTCGAAGTATGATTAACCTCCTTGATTATATAATGAATGATTTAATTATTAAATGAGACATTAAAATGATTAACTATTAAATTCATTATTAGTGATTAATTGATCAATGAAGTAAATTGATTAATTCATGTAATAAAACAAAATGGGGAAAATAAAATATAGAAAGAATAAGCCAATGATCCCATGAGGGATAAAGTAACCAATATGTAAAAGGGAACATTAAGTAAAGGATAAGATAATTAATATGAAATAAAATGAATGGATGGAGCATTAATAAAGAGATAAGGTGTTTGGTGGGGGAGCAAAGGTGCGAGGCGTGGAAGGGAGGGTATATGGGAAGAGGAGGATTGACTTTGGGGGAGGATTATGATTCATTCATGTATCTCACGGGAGGAGATTTTGGGAGCCTTGAGGACAGAGTTAGTTAACAATGGGATTTACAAAGGCAACTGGACAGGGTTTTGGGGCTCTGGAGGGCTAGGGACGTCCATAGAGTCCCAGGGCCAAAGGCAAGACTGGCTCAGAGGGTATCGGCTGGTCTTTGTGGGTGGGTTCAAGGAGCAAGTCAGCCAAGGATTGGTCTAAGCGAAGGGAGACAGATCGTAACGTAGGTACGAACCTCGCTATGCAAATTGTTAAGTGTAAATTTAACTTGTTATGCAAATTGTTATGTAAAATGTTGTTTTATTTATCAAAAATCTGGGAATGAATATGCTAGAGTAAGCTAATTTTTAGTAAATTTCAAAAAATTTCCGCTCTGTTTTAAATTCATGGTAGCTCTTTAATGGAACCCTTGGCCACTACATCCGGGTATCGCATTTTTGCCAGGTTTGAAATCTGAGGCTAAAGGGCCAAAACTCCAAGTGCAAATTGCTTCTGCTTAATCTGCAAACAACTCCAGCCCTAGCTCCAAAGCAAGGTCACTGCAAACCAAACTAAACACACTATTAATTGAGTATTTAAACAGATGTGTAAATATATAAAAGGATTATAGATATATATATATATATATATATATATATATATATATATATATATATATATATATATATATGAAAGACTATTTAAAAAAGAAGAAGAGCATTGCCCCTATTTCCATAGATAGATTAGTAATATGGCATGGCCTTGTATAATAGTATTTAGATTAAAATGAGCAAATTCCCTTTGCACAACTTGATGTTAACTTATCGATACAGATACCAAAGTGAAATGATGCTAGTAGGCAATTACATGATGATAATGCATAGAAATGTATGAGTTTGTAAGCTACACTAACTGCAGGTTATGGGCTGCGAAGCCAAGGTAATAATACTGACAGTGTATATCAAGTGACCAATCGACCGAGAAACATTATTGCATGAATATTGTATTTGGAAATTTATATTGGTTTTAGATGCAATTGCTATGATATAGTGGATCGCTGCATGATTCCTGTAACGACACTACCCAAACCACAATAAACGATGAGACACAAACCTCCAAAGAACATCGTACCTATAACTCCCAATCGAGGTTGACCCCGGCTGGTCTCCTGCTAGGGAGGGGTGGGAGGCATTTCCAACTGCATCCTCCTCCATCAGAGGGTACCATCGAGGTGGAGGCATTCCCAATCACTGCAGGTATCCTCCTCAAACCCAAGTCCCCGAGGCCCAGGTCAGGGTTCACGCCCTGTAATGTAGGATGAGGATCAAGGCCAATCATTAGGAAGCTTATCAGATAGCATACTCCACTTTACTCTGGGTTCTATTTGGAGTTAGTTCAATGTAGTTGATGCTCCAAGGTAGTCTAGCATAGGAAGGATAGGAGTGGAGATGGAATTAGGTTAGGGAGGGAGGATGAGCAGAATAGTTGAGACTATATGGAGATCCTCCGTATGGAGTTGATGAAGAAGGAAAATTCATTATGTAACTAAACCACAATTGTTTAAAATGTGAAATTGAAACCCAAATAATTGTAATTTAAGAAATTCTCCCAATAATTAATTGATTATTGTCTCTTTAAAAGACTAGTCTCATTTAATCGGATTGGATGTGGCTACATAAAATACTCAAAGGATACTTGATTATTAGTACATGTACCTAGAATTGAAGGTACTAGCTACACATACATTTCTGTACATATACACTAGTATGTATGAGTTCCTTGTTCTATCTATATGATTAACTTCTGGATCACTAAGGTGGTGTATGTAAATGACCCTTTTCTATTAATTGCTGAATAATTAAGAAATAATCCTAAACATTACTAAATTATAATTAATTATTATATAACCTTAATTAATTATAATGCTATTAATTAACTACTCTGATTATACTTAGTTGAAGCATGATTAACTCCTTGATTAAGGTTAATGAATGATTAATTATTAAATGAGACACTAAATGATTAATTGTTAAATTCATTATTAGTGATTAATTGATTATTAATGAAGTAATTGATTAATTATGTATTAAACAAATGGGGAAAAATAAAATATAAGTTTAAACGGGTTACGTATCCCATGATACAACGTAACCAATATGTAAAAGGGAACATTAAGTAAAGGATAAGATAATTAATATGAAATAAAATGAATGGATGGAGCATTAATAAAGAGATGCCCAGGGAGTAAAGCAAGAAGGGAAGGTGGTGAAGGAGGTATAAGGGAAGGAGGAGGATTGACTTTGGGGAGGACGATCCATCTAAGCGAATTCTACTTGGGAGGAGAGGATTTTGGGAGCTTTGAGATGAGTTAGTTAACAGTGGATTTACAAAAGGCACCCAAATGAGGGCTTCCAATTTGGAGGGCCAGGGACGTCCATAGATCCCAGGGCCAGCGTGACTGGCCTGAGGGGTAATGGGTTTTGGGGTGGTTCTAAGGAGCAAGTCACGCTGGGATTGGTCTGCTTAAGGGAGACAGATCCGAATGAAAGTACGAACCTCGCTATAAATTGTTGCGTAAATTCTCCTAGAATCCTATATGCAAATTGTTATGTAAAATGTTGTTTTATTTATCAAAAATCTGGGAATGAATATAGAGTGTTTAATTTTTTAGTAAATTTCAAAATTTCCGCTATCTTTTAATTCATGGTAGTTTTAATGAAATCCCTACTACCAAGAACTGCATCAGAGCCATAGGTTATAAATCTGAGCCTAGAAGGGCCAAAACTCCAAGTCCAAACTGCTTCCTCTTAATCTGCAAACAACAACCCAAGTAAGCCTTAGCTCCAGCAATTCTAAAACCAAAACAAACACACAATTTGAGTATTTGCATAAATATATAAATGGATTATATAAATGATATATATATATATATATATATATATATATATATATATATATATATATATAAATGAAAGACTATTTAAAAAGAAGAAGAAGATACAATTTCGTCTCCCTTTTATTTGCTAGATAGATTAGTAATAGTGGTATATTTTAGTAATAGTGGCTTAGATAATAAATGAAAGCAAATTCTTTCACAGTACTTGATGTTAACTTCTATCGGGATACAGAGATACCCAAAGTGAAGTCGAAGATGCCATAGTAGGTACTGCTAAGGATGATAATGCATAGAAATGTATATGAGTTTGTGCTACAGCACTAATCATAGGCTACAAGTGAACAGCCATGGGGTAAAATTAGCCGATGAAAGGATATCATGACCACTAGCGGTGAAACATTATGGTATGAATATTGTATTTGAAAATTTATATTTGGTTTAGGATGCATTTCTATGATATGTGGATCGTTGCATGATTTCAGGTGACGACAATGCCCAAAACCGAATAAACAATAAACCCCTCCAGCAAATCACCTGTCACCAGAATTCCAATCAGAGGGGTACACCCCGGTTCCCCATGGGAGGGTGGAGGCATTTCCCACCACTTCCATTGTAGGTGGGCTTATCAGAGGGTGGAGGCATTTCCCACCGTATCCTCCTAAAACCAAGTCCCGAGGATCTATTGCCCACGCCCCTGTGTCAGGTGGATGTGAGGATCGCCGCTTGCCCGCCAGGGTGCTTGGTCGAGATAGCGACACTCTAATTTCTGCCCTATTTGAGTTAGGTCAGATAGTCAGACTTCCAAGATAGCCTATAGCAGAGGACAGATGGGAATGGAGTCGGAAGTAGGTTAGGGAGGGTTGATGAGTAGAATAGTTGAGACTATATGGAGATCTCGCCTTTGAAGGGAGTTGATGAAGAAAATGTATATACCCATTATTATGTAACTAAACCACAATTGTTTAAATGAAATTTTGAACCAAATATTGTAATTCAAGAAATTCTCCCAATAATTAATTGATTGTTGTCTCTTTAAAAAAGACCATTCTTGCTGACTGGATTGGATGGCTACATAAAATACTAAAGGATGAAAATTTGATTATTAGTAAGCATGTAATGAATTCGCCACCTAGCTACACATACATTTCTTTGTACATATACACTAGTATGTATGAGTTCCCTTCGTTTCGCACTATATATAACACCTTAACTTCTGGATGAAGTTAAGGTATCTTATGGGTGGGTGTATGTAATGACAATTTTCTTATTAATATGAATAATTTCATAAATAATCCTAACATTAGCTAAATTATAATTAATTATTATAACCTTAATTAATTATACGCTATTAATTAATCATTTTGATTATAATTAGTCGAAGCATGATTAACTCCTCGATTAAGGGTTAATGAATGATTAATTATTAAATGAGACATTAACCCTTAATTGTTAAATTCATTACAAAGGATTAATTGATTATTAATGAAGTAATTGATTAATTATGTATTAAACAAATGGGAAAAAAATATGAGAAAGAATAAATGTAGATCCCATGAGGGATAACGTAACCCACACGTAGAAAGGGAACATTAAGTAAAGGATAAGATAATTAATAAGGTAACTAAATGAAATGGATGGAGCATTAATAAAGAGATAAGGTGTTTGTAAGTAAAGCGCGAGGCTGTGAAGGAGGTAGCAAGGGAAGGAGGAGACTGACTTAGGGAGGGATTAAGGATTCATTCCATGCATTCTAATGGGAGGAGGATTTGGGAGCTTTGGGACAGAGTTAGTTAACAATGGGATTTACAGTGCAGAATCGGGTCGAGGGTTTTAAATTTGAGGGCTAGGATTCATAGATGTCCCAGCTTAATCGGGTCGGTAGGGTGTATCGGTTTTGGGTGTCTTAAGGATGCTCGCTGATTGTCTGCTGGCAGAGACAACATCGCACGAGGTATTTAACCTGCTATGCAAATTGTTATGTAAATTTAACTTGTTATGTAAAATGTTAAGTGTAAAATGTTGTTTTATTTATCAAAACTGGAGTGAATATGCTAGAGGTTTAATTTTAGTAAATTTAAAATTTCACTGCTTTTATTCATGAAGTTTTAATGAAATCCCGCCTACATCAATTCTCATTTCTATAAAGAAGAATAAGGCCTAGAGGCAAGGATTGTAGCTGGAAAAGATAAAAGACAATGAATTATCCTCCAGATGCTCACCCTAAGGTCCCAAGAGCAATGAAATGCTTCTCCACAAATCTAAGAACCTCAGAAAATAAAACACATAATTAATAAAGGTCCCGCTTGTTGAGGGAAATGCATTGCAATGTCTTTTAATTTCCAATACATATGTCACTCAATGTATTCTAACTTCAAATGGAATTACAGTGCTCCTTTTCTTTCCTTCCACATAGCACTCAATATTTTGGACCATAATAATTTAATGGAAAATAAAAGGGCTTGGAAAAAAGGTTGCATTGAAATCTAGAATGCATCACACCCTCTACAAAGACACCCATAAATGAGACAATATGAGCCCTTGTATGTAGAGAAACCCCATGTCCAAAAGTCATACCCCCATCCACCTTAAACTCTTTTACATGAATTAGAGAGGGTCCTCATGGGAAACACTCCTTGACTTTGGGAATGATCTACCCAATAGGGCACCGTGACATCCCTCCCATACTTAAATTTGACAAGTTCTATAAGGTCTTTGAGCATTTGTTTATTTTAAAAAGGGGGGATTTGATGCACATGTTTGGGTGGTTCTTTTATTAATATGCTTACTTGGCATGATACTTGTGACTTGTGGACCCTTGGATGGCGTACTTTTTTTTCTTTGCAGGGCCTTGCCAGGTGAAAACTTTTTCTTGGAGGCACAAGGTTGCTTGGACCTTCATAGGGGCATGAATCCCACAGGTTGGATGATGCACCCCCTCTCATTGGACACTTGGGAGGATGAACGTTTCCTTTGGAGGCACTTGGACACCATGAGATGATCACATGCTAGTCCCTTGCACCTCAACGTTGGCCTTTGAAGGCCTAAAACATCACTTTCTATGCCGTAGACGTCACATGGAGGCTAGGGTTTTTGATGGGGTTCTCATGGTTGATGGTGATGTGACATGGTTTGATGGAGAGAGATACACATGACATGCACTAGAGCACTTGGTGGCAAGGCTCATGGCCTTTGAAGGCCCAATGATCTTCATCAAAGGGCTCAACGTCTCTCTTGGAGGCCTAACGTCGCCCTTTAGGGCATGACGTCACCCCTAAAAGGGGAATTACTTTATGTATTTTGTAATTTTAAGTTGTAAAATGGAAAATAGAGGAGGTCGATCTCTCTAAATTGTTGATTGACATTTTAAAAAGTGGAAAAATTGGTTTTAGGTGACCTCATATAAATAGAGGTCACCTTGATGTCATTTTATTATCATGTGCTTGAGAATTACATACTCTCTTAGCTGAAATTTTCGCCCTACTTGGGGAATTCACTCTATCTCTCTCCTGATGCTTTGTGGATGCTATTTACTTGTCTATTGGAAGGAAGGATACTACACTATCTCTTGATTCTTTGTGGATGCTATTTACTTTTCTATTGGAAGGAATGATAAGACACTATCTCTTGATGCTTGTCTCTTTGCAAATGTGATGGAATATTCTTGGTAAAGAAGGGTTTTTCATGTCCCCGAGGTCTAGAGAAATCAATGAGGAAGTGCGCTGTTAAGGCACTCCGTAAGTGAAATTCACCGGTTCGTGGTGGCAAGGCTCATGGCCTTTGAAGGCCCAACGATCATCAAAGGGCTCAACATTTCTCTTGGAGGCCTAACGTCACCCCTAAAAGGGGAATTACTTTATGTATTTTGTAATTTTAAGTTGTAAAATGGAAAATAGAGGAGGTCGACCTCTCTAATTTGTTGATTGACATTTTAAAAAGTGGAAAAATTGGTTTTAGGTGACCTCATATAAATAGAGGTCACCTCAATGTCATTTTATTATCATGTGCTTGAGACTTACATACTCTATTGGCTGAAATTTTCTCCCTATTTGGGAAATTCACTCTATCTCTCTCTTGATGCTTTGTGGATGCTACTTACTTGTCTATTGGAAGGAAGGCTAAGATGTTATCTCTTGATGCTTGTCTCTTTGAAAATGTGATGGAATATTCTTGGTAAAGAAGGGTTTTTCATGTCCCCAAGGTCTAGAGCAGTCAGTGAGGAAGTGCGTTGTTAAGGCACTCCATAAGTGAAATTCACCGGTTCAAAACCCTTGGGGACACCTCAAATCCAGCCATGTTAAGGGTTGGTGCGGTCCAAGCCGGGTGCGATCCCTAGGTGATTTTGATGACTTAGATTCCCATGGGTCGTGGCATCTCAGCCACATGCCAGTCTCGCAGGTCATGTATAATATAACCAACAAAAAAAGAAGAAGAAGGGTTTTTCATGTTATCTCTTAAAACTGGTACAAAATTTTCTGCATATTGTGTTGTTTCTTCTTGTTTCAAGGTTATTTGTCTAAATATTTGGAGGAGTATAAGGGCATACACCCTCCACCAAGATCTATCTTTATTTGTCATTGAAAAAACTATTTTGCAAAGGTTGCTACAATGGGTGAAAGGGCTTACACCCTTGTAGACTTGCTAGGTTTTGCTTTCTCTAGGGAGTAAAAAGGCTTACACCCCTAGAGAAGCAACAATCCCTAGCTTTTACACAAGAGACTCCATTAACTCAATTGATAAGGCACTAATCTACTTGCATTATAGATTGTATATTCATGCATTGGTAAATGTGATTTTTTGAGATATTGCAATTGTTCAAGTTGGAATCACTTCTTCATGTTATACGCTTTCT
This sequence comes from Picea sitchensis, assembly GCA_010110895.2. Lineage (NCBI taxonomy): Eukaryota > Viridiplantae > Streptophyta > Pinopsida > Pinales > Pinaceae > Picea > Picea sitchensis. The sequence goes on from SNQJ01S0019846.1 coordinate 244,666, forward strand.
TTTTCCCTAGGGGCATCTTTATTGGAAAAATAATTCTCTTTGTTGTTATAAATTTATGCTACAACCAATAGGGATGCAAAAAACTCATTTAAATCTTATTGTTTACTCACTATTCTACTGCCAAAATCTACTTGCAAGCTGCCATAATTAATCTACTAGTCACTAGCTATCTTTTGGGTGGATTGTGTTGATATTATGGTAGTTGCGCGAGGTATTAACCTCCATATGTAACCTTTGACTAGAATAGAATATTCTGGAAGCAAGAGAAACCCTAAACATATGTGTGAAAACCATAGAATACATGTCGGCTCAACATAATATATAATATTAAGGTATTATCCTCCAGGAATACAAGTCGACCTCACATGAAAAAGATAAATAGAAAATATAATTACCAGAAAGTCAGGTCGACCCAGCGAGAAAYGTCAYTGGACAGATTAATATAAATAGAGGACGTTTTGGCTCATTTGTTCACTCACTCTCACTCAGGAAACCAGAAATAGTGCGCACGTTTGGAGGAGGAGGAGCAACAACTGCAGTTGTACGATTTTCTCTTGTTTAGTCTTTCTAGTACTTTCTCTTATGCGCTACCCTTGGAAAATGTGCGCTCTCTTGGTTATCTGTTGGTTATGGTATGGATTCCTGGAATCATTCTTTCCGTCAAAGGTTAAGGTGCTTGGGGGTCGCTTTGTGCCTATGGTTGGGTGACAATGGTGTCGCATTGTCCATGGTTAAATGAGCACACCAACATTATTCTAACAGGTTATGGGCCCACGCCACCTTTAGAACAATCTAACCAATGGAAGGCAGATCCACAACTCTCTGTCAAGCTCGTTGTAGCAAAATTTCAATTGCAGTGCCAGTTCCTTTGCACCAATTGCAACACCAGTTGCAGTGCCAGTTACAATTCCAGTTTCAGTGCCAGTTGCAACAGCAGTTGCAGTGCCAGTTGCAACACCAGTTGCAGTACCAGTTGTAGTGAAAGTTTATGTGAAGTATTGGGACTATTTTTTGGTTATCCTAGTGCACCCTAACCCAACACATCTCCTGGTGCCCTCAACCAAAAAAAAGTCAAGTTTTAGTTTTTGGGTCAAAGTCAAAGTCAAAGGTTGAATTTGGGTCAAAAATTGAATTTTGTGGTCAAATTTGAAATTTTAGGGTTTATAGCTTGTTCTAATCATTGAACCTTTTTGATTTAGTTTCTAACCTCTTCTTGTCAAGATCGTGTCTAGTTTCAGGTTAAAAGACAAGCTGAACGATACTACAAATTTCAAAGGTATGCACTTGTATAATCTTTTCAAGTTATATCATTCAGTAAAGCATGAGTGTGTTTGCAGGGGATGTACAAGAGACCTTGTCCAAGCAGTGATTTTGAATTCACTACATTCAAAGGAACAAGCGCACCCTCCCTAACAGTGAAGACTCCAGGTTTGATTATTTAAAAAATTGACATGTCTCTAGCTGTTATGACATTATTATGATCTTATGTTGCATCTTGATATATTGAAGTTATGATCATTATACTAACCCCTTAATACTAGAGATACACTTGTTGATATCCTCTCTAGGAGATATTCTTGTTCTTATGTAAATGATTATTGTTTACGAGATGAAGTTGATCTCCTTTAGGAGATGTTCTTGGTTACCGACCTAGACTTTGGGCATGATATATTCCATAGAGGATACCATGGAGATTTTGTTGTTCTTGTTTCTTGTTCCGGGAAGGACATAAGAGATAAATATGAGAGGGAGTCAATGATCAAGAAGAAGCCAACATAGTTTCGTGACACTTTGCAGAATGCAAAAATACATGCAACAGACGAAAGCATGGCCTGAGGATTCTCTCAGATAGAGGGAGTTGACTTCAGAGTTTGAGATGAAGAATATTGCAAGACTTTATCAGAGACATGGTGCAGGAAGGAGCAGTGAGGATCCATCACTTATACACATATGAGCATATAACTAACATTTTCACTAAGCCTTTGTCTGGGACAAGCTTGGCAGGAATGCAATTTTTTCCCCGGGGGAGTATTGACGATTGCAACATTGTGTTGATATTTCAAGATTGATCAGGAAGACTTGATCATGTGGAAATAGGCCCATATGTAATCTTCGACGCATTGAAGATTCGAGTTTCTTCTAGATGTCCCATGTGTGAATTGCATCGGGCCTTGAAACTCTCATGAGTAGGTGAGTAGCCTCGATAAGCATAGGGCCGACTCTATCTCCATAGGAACTGGGCTGCAGACGAGGGGATATAAGGAACATCTACATCTAGGGTAGATGTGTCCCGATGTAGTCTTCGACAAACTGAAGAATCGAGGTGCAATTCCATGTGTTTGATAGCATCGAGCTGAATGCATTCACAGAGTGATCCTATGAGAGGATCACCATGAGGTGTTTGTGTCTCTTATGTGGTAATAATTCTTGTCATGGAACAAGAACGACCCGAGGTGCTAGACACATGTGCCCAATAACATCAAGCTAAATGCATTCACGAAGTGATCCTATGAGAGGATCAACTATGAGGTGAATGTGGCTCCGATGAGGTAATGATTCTTGTCATGGGACAAGAATGACCCGAGGTGCTAGACACATGGTGGTGGAGATGGATCATCAATATAGCTAAATGAGGCTCATGGACATTATGATATTGT
>SNQJ01S0019846.1:255516-270338 GCA_010110895.2 Picea sitchensis
AAGACGAACTTCCCGATCTGTCAAATGACCTTACTGCATTGCTTAGCAGAGATTAAATAAATAACAGTAGGCAACGCTACCTCTGGTATCTTGTACAATTTTCTACCCAAAGTAATAATAAAACTGCGGGGTCTAGACTCATACACAACATGACGCTCCCAAAAACATGGTTTTCCTAAAATAAAATCACAAAATTAAAGGGGAGAAATATCACACAGTACCTCATCTTTGAAAGGCTTGATGTCGTAGGGAAGATGACATTGTTGGCTGACACAACGATCTATTCCTTGCGAAGCCAGTTGATGGTGTACGGTTGTGGGTGCAATGTCGTTGGTAGGTCTAGACGCTTGACGACCTCTTCTGAAATCAGGTTCTTCTGACTACCGCTATCGACAATGAAATGAAGCGGAGCCCCCTTTACCCACATTTGCGAGTGAAAAATGTGTTCCCCTTCCTTTGGTTTTTCTGGTTCGCTTGGTCGGACTTTGGTGGTAGTGAAGTGGTATTGGGTTCAACATCGATAATCCTCTTCTCTCCTTCAAGATTTGATTCGGAATTGGAATCGGCCTCTGACTCGGAAGCCTTCAGTTTGGCTAGGAGTGACTGCTTGGAGTGACATTCTTCGGTGTTATGCCAAGGTATTTTATGGTACTCACACCATTTCTTCATGTCCTTCTTCGTCTTCTCATTGCCCTTCTTGTGTTGTGTCTTGGACTGGTTGTCCTGAGGGAGACCATATCGACTTGGTACCTTGCTGTGTGGGTTGGGGCCGCCTTTTCCCTGCTTCATCTATGAGGGGTTTTCATATCCAAACTCTTTTCTTTTCTGCTTAAATTTCTACTTGATCTTGACAGCGTATCTATAATCCGTGCCCAATGAGGCGATGTTCAGAAACTCCATTTCTGTTTGAATGTATCTGTGAAAACAACTGTGGTATTTGAGCACGAGATGACGCTCAAAGTATTTGATACCCAATTTGGTGTGCATGGTATGGAAAATATTGGTGAAATCTGGTACTGTCTTGTCCCTTTCTTGATGTAGGGTGGTCCATATGGTGTACTGGTCCTTGTAGCTTCCAACATGGTAGTAATTTTCTTTAATGGTGTCCTAGAAGGAATCCCATGTAGGGGCCACCACAAATATTGCATATTCCTCTATGACCCTTTGGTCAGAGTAAGTATCGCACCAATATTTAGCATGGGGAACGACCTTGAGGAGTGAAAAAGTGATCTTTTCCCTATCGGAAAAATTGTGGACCGAAAAATACCCTTAGAGCAGATTCAACCATTTATCTACAACATTTGCATCTATCAGTCCTTCAAATAATGGAATATAAAAATTTACCTGTACCTTGAAGGGGGTTGCAGGGACGCTTGATGAAGATGCTTCTCTTGTGGGCAACCGTCGAAGGATCTGTGTGAATTTGTCCATCATTTCGTTCCTTTGTTGCGCGAGGGATTTCTAGAACAACATTTTAATAGGATATCCTATTCCATCATCTTTCTTTTCATCCCCCATGGGTTTTTGTTGGGCTCAACACGACCGATATTGCAATGGATCGATTGGTTCAAGTCCCAACTTCTTGTACCTAGATCTTGTTGGGGACATGCATGAAGAAAAATAAATGAAGAGCATGTTGCTCTGACACCATTGATACAGATTTAGGAGCGGTACGAACTGATTATATACTAAATACAATAAACACAGAGATATGAAGAATAACATAGATATACAGTGAACAATATCTTCTATTAAATGAATGAAGTAGGCTGTAACTGTAAAACTGCAGAATTGAAACACTTGCTCAAATGGTGGTAGCTATCTCTGAGAAGAGATGTGACTGCTGTGCACATCCGTCTGATTAGAATGAATCACAATGAGGCTCTAGAGGCCTTTTTGATATTACTCATGAATTCTAAAACCCTAGACATCCAAAAACCTAACCCTAGGAGGTGAAACATCAAAAGTCATGTGGGCCCCTATGGGTAAGTTGGTACCTCAACTTCCCGAGGTCGTAACTTTTGCATACGACCTCTAGTTTAGGTGCGTGATAGCCCATTGGAAAGGTCTTTCAGAGAACTACACATTCCACTGTCAAACTCTGATTCCGTCTACAATTTGACTGTGGTGAGAAAAAAAAACACTGTTTAGGCCTCCAAAACGGCCCTGGAAGTACAAAAAGATGTGCTAACATAAAAACATACGAAATAATCCAGTTGGATTAGGTGAGAGGCCACTGATATCCACCTGGAATATGTGTATGGCTTTAGACAACTCCAAAAGTGTAGAACCCACAATTACAAAGAAGTACAAAAGAACGTGTTGAACTAAAAATGGACAAGAGGAGCCAATTGGAATAGGTGGGTGGCCACCAATAGCCAACTGGATCATCTAGTATGATATTAACTTCATTCTCCTTAATTATTAATTTAAAAGATTGAGTGGTCTCCCAATGTATGATTTCCTATAGGAGATAAGAATCTCTTCCACTCCTTTGTGATGACGAGGCTTAATTGGTTTTTTATTTATTTTCGATTTCACCATTCCTCTAATGGTGTTTGGAAGTTTAAAAGTGATGATGATTTTCTTATTTTTAAGAAGATTAGAATCTTATCCATAATGACTTAGATATACATAATGTCCAATTCAAGGTGTCTTCTTCGCTATTCTAAAGTCTAGTTCCAACATTTTGAATCATCTTCCTAACCTATGCTTCCTTATACCCATTATTCATGAATCCCTGAAKAAGGTGCTCTCTTTTTTATCAAGGTGATCATTATCAAATATTTGAAGGCCTCTAGTGGTCAGAGTGCTTATGATACCCAACTTTTTCTCTAGGTGATATTGTGAGTTCACATGAAGATATTGTTTAGTTTGGATATATTTTTTGAACACTTGTTGGGATAATTCCCCTTTTGCTTCTTGGTTACCCTCACATAAAAAAAATGGGTACTCCCATTCTATTTCATCTCCATGGTGAATTGAATATGTTCCGATTCATTGTTTAAATGATTGACAAACCTACCTAATTATTCACTCCCATTGGGCCTATTATCCCCAATTATAGGGATAAATAAGGAGATCATGTCTCAGGGCCCTCAGGTTGTAGACATGGAGTACCAAGAGACAACTTGACCACCAAGGTCCACTTGCACAAACATAGACCCAAATCACCACCGCAGTTCTAGGTTCATCATGAGGGTATCCGACACACCACATGGCTTACATAATACATTGGGTCWTTCTCCATGAGGTACAAGTCAGGTATTATGGTGAGTGTCATTTCAATATGTGAGGCATTTGAGTTTGTTTCATTTTAAACTGCTTTTGATTATGTAACGTCTGCTTGGAAATTATGCTCTTTGCCCTATTTCACTTTGGTGGTTGACATTGTGCCCTAGTAAGTGGCTAATCCTTAGGGATATGTTTGATACTGGGAGGTCCTCTTGACGATTCATTGTGCCATTCTATACCATATTTGTCACTTTACACTCTTCGTTCCCTCATCTCCTTACCTTTTGGGATTTTAGGGTGTACTGACCCAAGAAGGGTTTGTCCTTCATTTCATGGGAAGAAGGGGCTGAAGGCACAAAGGCTAGTAGTTGGAAAAAGATAAAATCCAAATATGAACCTTCTACATGCTCACCCAGGGATTCCTAGGATAATGAAATGTATCTCGTAAGAAAATAACGGGACCCGGGAAAATAAATTAATGCAAAATAGCAACCAAGATAGAGCATGTGTGGGAACTGTTTTTCATTCTTAGGTAGAAGCCCCACACATGAATTCAACTTGGGGAAGCAATATGGGACCAAGATAGAGTCAAGGTGGAAACTATTTTTCATGCTTAGGCAAAAGCCCCACCTTGGATTCAACTTGGAAACATAAAAAAAGAAAAAAAGACAATAAATGGGCTTGGAAAAAGGTTTCATTTAAAATGAAGGTGCAACACACCCTCTACAAAGGCACCCATAAATGAGATGCTACAATACCTTGTATGTCATGAATCCCATGCCCAAGATTATTGGCCCCATCCATGTCACTTTGTCCACATGTCTTGGAGAGGGGTCAACTTGGGAAACACTCCTAAACTTGAGGTACAATTCACCCAATAGGTTGCTTGTCAACCCTCGCATTTCTAAACTTGGAAAATTGCATAGGGTCTTTGAGAAATTGTTTATTTTGATGAGGTGGTTTGGATGTACATGCTTGGATGGATATTTTATTGATTTTATTTACTTATCATGATGCATTTGACTTGATATCCTTGGAGGGCACATTCATTGTCTTTGCAGGACCTAGTTGGTGGACAGATTTGGAAGAAAAATCCTAGCTTGGGCTTCCTTGGGGGCTTGAAACCCACAGATTGGATACCATGGACCTCACACTAGATGACGATTCTAGCCTTTGGAGGCCTGAGGAGATACCATGGAGGAAAGAACCCAATCCTTATCCAGCCCAATGATTTTCTCTTGAGGCTAAAACATCACTTTTGAGGAGGTTGACATAACCTTAATGCTAGGGATTGTGGTGGTGTTGTTGTTTCTTGACACTTGACATATTTGGATGGAGAGGGGAACCTTGAGAACCCTAGCACTTGAGAGGGAGGCCTTTGGATGCCCAATGTTTCATCTCCAAGCTCAATTTTCTAAAGGTGCCAAAACGTTTCCCTAAAGGGGTGATGCCATGCTTCTTTAGGGTTTCTTATGTGCATTTTAGGGTTAAATGTGAAGTTTATATTGTAAAGGGGAAATGTAAGGGTTGTTGTCCCCTTACTTTGTGGTTTACCATGAAATTAAGTGGACAAACACTTGTAGTAGGATTTGTATAAATACAGATAATTTCATTTCATTTTTACATCACAACTCTGCCATATTGTAGAGGATTCTTGGCTGCAATTTGCGCCCTACTTGGGAAATTTTGTCTATCTCTATTGATACTATATATTGTTATGGTTTTCTCTAGCTATTGGATGAAGAAGTAAGGCACTATATTTCTTGGAGGATTTTTCTTGCTTTTATGGTGGATTTTAATGGTTAAAAAGAGTTTATCTTGTTAATTGTTGGACTAGGTAAGGAATATTTCATGTTATTGCTTCTTTTCTTGGTCACAAGGTTAATTTGATAAGCTTTTGGGGAGTATAAGGGCATACAACCCCACTAATCTCATCATATTTGTATTGGAATACTTTGTTGCATAAAAAAATACTAGGAGTAAAAGGGTTTACACCCTTCTAGGGTTTTCCTTAGCTAGTCTTGATTGTCTTGGGGAGTAAAAGGCCTTACACCCCCAAAGAAGTAGCACAACTAGCTCTTTAATTTTTAAAAGACTCCATAACCCAATAGTTAAAGGAACTAATCTCTTGCATTGGAGAAATAAAATCATTGCATTGGGATACATGGAATTACAAGATATCAACATTGTTTAAGTTGGAATCTTTTCTACATGTTATAAGCTTTCTTATGCCCTAAGGGAGTCCTCTTTTAGCCAAGGGTTTCATTTCCTCAATAAAATCAATTCTACAACCATTAGGGCTGTATCAAACTTCACTTTCTTTCATCATTTACTCACTTTTCAACCGTGTAAATTGACTTCTAAACCTAGATTATTGTTCTACTGGTTATGCAATATCTTTTGGACGATTTGCTTGTTGATTTTTATGGTTGGAATTTGCTGCTGTAGCAATTGTTTTCTACATCTATAAGGATGCCCTAACACTTTTCTGATAACTTCATTTGGTATCCCTAATTTACTGTCAAAGTTCATGCTTAAGTATTGGAAAGTTATCTACTGTTTTAGTACTTCATTGTCCAATATTTATTTGACAATTTTGATGGTTAAATATGCAATAACTAGTTGTTTTACTTGCTGATATATATTTCTATTGATTGCTGCAAATAGGGACAACAAGCTTAACTTGCTTGTCCATTGGATATTTTTAGCTTGTATCTTGTCTTTTCTTGTGTCTCGAGCATGTGCAACCATCTTCTGTAGGTACTCAAACACTTAGAAACCATAAACCACCTCCGAAGCTCGTTGTCAAGACACTCTCCACTTAACAACTTGACCTATAGGGGAATATCTTCATAAGTATCACTTTCCATTTCACATTCCCCCTAGGGTCACTCAGGACTCCCCCTTGTGTTGGATTCTTCCTTCACAGAAGAGAGGAAGGGTTTATTTGAGGTGACAATGGGTAAACTCTCCCATTGTTATCACCATTTTGTGGATCGGGCCAAGAGTTTCCCAACCTATAGTTTGCGTGTTAACATTTTTGCGTCGCTATCGAGGAGGATTTTGAATCCTCTTTCATGTCGTAAGGACACTTTGGCAAGCTACCATCCCAAATCCTTTACCCCTATATTTCCTAGCGAATCCACTTGAAGGATGTTTCCCTTCCACCTTTGATGAGCTCTTCTTGGATCTCATCTGGCATCTCCACTTGTGGAAAGTTCCCTTTCCCTTCCTTCCATTTTTGATGAACATTAAGTTCATCTGGCAACTCCATTGAAGTGACATCCTAGATAATGGACCCATGGAATAAAAACATTTACCATTGACCTTCCACAAGGTATACCCTTCTCTTGATGCTCAAAATATCCTTGGATACCTGAAGCTTTGCCTTGCAGGGTGGAGGGAAAATTGCCCCAAATTCGATGGTGACACAACTCTAGCGGTTACCCATGTTGTGAACTATATGGGGTATTCTTCAAGTATAAATGTAATGCATGAGGATGTACTAATGAAAATCTTTGTATCTTCTCTGGACTCGAGTCAAAGGAGGTGTCTTCCAGACTCGTGTGATCTGAAAAGTTTTCGGTCTTCTATACATCTTATTGAAGAATTTCTTAGATATTGGGGGCCAACTACTCAATATTTGTAGACTACCTTGCAAGAGCTCAAATATTCCCTTTACAAAGAAGGTTTTACGATGGATGACAATACAACAACTGAAGAGAGTGAAGTTGAAGAACAATATCACCCGCCACCTGTAGAAGAAGTGCTTGAAGAGCATATCCATGAAGAAAGTTGTCAATAATATATTGATTATGAAGACCTTGATGAGACATCGATGTCCATTTTCTTGCTTGATGAAGATGATCTCGTTGTTGTAGAAAATTTTTCCTCACCCCATGAAACTTGCTTAGATGGCCTTTCCATGTCCCTATGCAGACTTGAAGTCCCCTTTTTTACCTTCCAGAGAAAAAAAAACACATTTTTCCACATATACGCGCCCTACCAGTTAGACAACAAGCGTATACGCAGGTTGATCCACTACAACGTGCGTACATCGGGTTTGGTGCTCAAAATTAAAAATTATATCAGGTTTCCATGTCACATGATACTCACATCACGAGATCCATGATCCTTGACCTTCCATATACTGGAAACACTCTGACTCGGGCCTTCAGTTCCATTTGAAGGATATAAATTGAGCCATATCCAAGCCTTGGAAAGGGAGATAATTCAAATTTTCATAGAAAATATAGTCTAGAGAATTTTCACTTCACATTGAGTCTGCATCCCTTTATCCTTGAAAGTCTGAACTCATTATTTATCCCCAAGCTCTTCCTTCTTTGTAATGGAGAACCTCATTATCTCATTTATTTGAGATTTCCTTTGGTGGAGGATTGAAGTGGTGGAGGCTCAACTGGAGGGACTTAGTTTCTCGGTTCCGATATGTGTTGTTACAGAAGTTTGTCACCTATATAATTCTGTTGATCATTTTAATAGAAATACTCTTTTCTCATCCAATTGATATCTTGCAAATATTTGAATTATTATTCCATGGGCGTATTTGTCATGTATGTTAATGGATTATGTTAATCTATATGATAACAATATATATTATCATCATATGCTTGCGTATCTTGGTTGTTGAGGACAAGTTGCAGGTATAAATCTTTGAGTTTCATGCTCAACGATGGTCTTCATCGAATGCCTCGATGAGGTAGGATCTTGACCTTGTCTTGTTAGCATTTCAATTATATAACATACTTGAGATTGAAGTTGATTTTTGCACGTCATTTCGTCTGTTGTGTTTTACCCCATGCCATAGAGAGATTTTCCTCGTAACATAATTGGCAACTCCACTAGGGAATTGATCTTCTATTAGGGTTTTGGAGTGTTTTTCTCCTTGACTTGCTCTTTGTTAGCTTGAGTTTCCTTGTTGCTTGATTGGTTCACAACCTATTTTTACTTTTCATCCGAGTTTCTTGGCTTAATCCTTGCCTTGGCAATGTTTTACTATATATATGTGGTTTTTCCCTTGACATGCGCGCACATACAAAATATTTCCTTYTGTAGGGCATGCACATAYGTGAGTTTTGCTCAAACAGTCGCGTACATCAACTCTTTAGGCTTACTGGCTAAGTTTGATGTTTGCTGGGTGAGTTTGGTTGGTTGATGAGTCTTCTTGGGTCTCTATCCTAACTGTTAAGTGCTTACATAGTGATAGGAAATCTTCTCATTATTGATTTTTCAGGCGGTATTCTTTCTTATCATTATTTTCATTGCTTGTCCTTGCACATTGGTCTTAGTGTTTGCTTCTTGGTATCCTGATTGGACTGTCTCTTTTTTCTTGCAGTGGGGTTTGTGTGTGAAGCTTCTATTTAGTCCTTTCATTTTCTTTTCTTTATATCGAAAATACAAGCAATAATTTGCTCATGTTGCATTATGGAATTTTCTCTTTTGATTACTTAGTATTCACCTTGACACATGTGGAAAGATTGCATTTAATTGAAATTGTAGAAATTGCATTGAAAGTTGCACTTAAAAGCTTACCATCTCTTGAGAATTTAAGATTAGGACTTAGAAGTATTTTTATATTTGTTTCTTTCATATGCCGAGTCATAATATCATCAATTTCACAACCACACCTCTTGAGTAAACAAAATCCATTAAAAACAACATTGATCAACTAAAATTGATTAGAAACGATTTTATTTCTCAGGGTACACAAAAATCATAGGACATAGGCCCTTGAAATAAGATTTTGTGAGTAAACTTCTCCAAGGCTGTTAAACTAAACATATGTCTGACCAATGAGTGGTGAAACCCATTGTGTAATTAGTGACGCCAGGAGGCTGCGCTCACATTGGAGTTAAGCACGAGGTCACACGTAGTTGGTTGTAGAGATAACCCTCTATTACCTTCTTAGAGTTAGAGATATTTTTGTGGTTCCATTCGTATCTGGGGGTCTTGCTAGTACCTTTACATCTGTGAGAGGTGGTGCTTTCAATATTTTGGGCTTTGTTACCCTGGCCATACGGTGGACCAGACTTACGACTGTTCGCTTGCACATTGGTTATATTGTGGTGGTTCTAGTTGCTTGATATAGGTAGCCACATAGGTTAGTTGCAGGGGTTATTCTACAGGTACCCTGAGTCAGATAAAGGTCGGACAACACACAACATTTATGTAGGATTACTTCCCTGGGGGGATGTGACCGACTACATTGTTAAGCCCAAAAGGGCCCTTATAACTGATTCTGATACCTCCAATCTTTTGAAGGGAGTCTCATGACCCTCTTGGGTGAGGCATACCTAATCTAGTGAGGGAGGCCCCTTTTCAGCTACTATATCCTGTTTGTGTGCATTTGGCCTTTTTTTTATTTATTTTGGTGTGCTCTTTGATTATTAGTTGGCCCTAGGATTTGGTTTCATATACCGGGTCTTGAGTCATCGTGGAGCAAGACCAGCCTCCTCACAGGTCTTGCCGTTTTTTGAAGTTACCACCGCTTTTTGAGTCTTTACCGAAGTTGCCTTATCAAAGGAGTAAAGTTAATAAACATGGTACATATATCTCCACCTCACAGACTTGTGATTATCCAGTTATGGGAACTGACTTAAGTCTGAACGACAAAGGGATTCCCTTGACTCCTATACCTTCTATGGTCAATGAGATTCCTTCGACTTCGTCATCTGCGACAGTTGTAGTGCCAGAGGTTCCTATCCTCACTGCTACCCAGCCTATGGTTTCTATTCGACCCATACAAATGAACCCTTTTAGGTCTATTTTTGCTACAACATGATACAATTCTCAGTCCATACCTTCGGTCTCTAACCCTTTTTCTTTTGGTATAACCAATATGACGTCACAACTTTCATCCTCCATTCCAGCGACTAATGCAAATCCTAGTTTTGGACCTGGGGGCATGGCTCCCCCACATGCTCCTCTCTTGTTTGGTGGAAGTCATATTCCCTAAATGAATCCTACGGTTGGAGGCCATCCTCCTTTTCCTTCCGGGTCTACTCCTAGTCCCAATTCTCCTGGTTGGAGTACTCAATTAGGCCGACGCGTCACTTGCTATATTCCATCCTTTCTCCCTTCTTCCTCCATGATGATTCCAACGAACACATTTGTTATGACAAATCCACCTCTATCCTCCAGAGTTACACTTGGAGGGATTCGGTTTCACGCTATCAGAAACCCCTAGCCTGGAGCTCCTCTCCCTGGGGGCAATGTTTATAACCCTCATTATGCCTCCCCTGCAGGTATGGTGGCCATACAACCTCTTATGAATCAGTTTGGAGGAGGATATTACCTTACCAGATAGGGCCATGGTATATACCAGAAACCTATATGGCCTGCAATCCCTCGACACCAATCTTTATCGGGAGCATGGGCTTAGATGCCACAACCCCGACTCCTTTTTCTGGCCACGCTTAATCATCCAGATTTTTTGATATTAATTAATGAACCGATGCGACATGATTCGTCATGGTCCCCCGTTCCCACAAAGCTTCCTTCAAACATTCCAAAATTCGAGGGAAATACTATCGAGGATTCGAGTAATCATGTTACTATTCATATTTGGTGTTCATCCAATTCCCTTAATGACGATTCTATTCATTTGAGACTATTTCAATGCACCCTCATGGGGGTTTCCATGAAATGGTACATTGAGCTACCGTGGGAACATATGGAAAATTTAATCAGATGATTTTGGTCTTTCTCAACTACTTCTAGTTGTCGATTCATTATGATGCTGGCGTAGAAATTTTGTCAGCCTTCTACCAAGATAAGGCCATGCATATATCGGACCATATCCAAGAGTGGCATAGACATAAGAGGTTGATTAAAGCCTACATTCCTCCAAAGTTTCTGTTGGAGTGGTTCCTTAAGTCCTTATTGACTTATATTTCGAAGGATGTTTCTACATACAGAGTAACATCTGAGGAAGAATCTATTTTCAAATCCCAACAACTGGACCTCATATATGCTCAGTCTGGGATGTTGTATGAAATTCTTCTTGACACACCGTGATCGAATTATGACTCTAGAAAAAATCCTAGGCCTCATGCCGATGGAATCATAGGCTCTCCAAATGCTAAGTCTACAGACTTGGTGACAAACTAGTTGAAGGATTTGTCTCTAAGCCATCTTGTAGCATGACAAGCTTCGACTTCATCCTCCACTCCCACTCAGTTGGCGGATGTGCATTTTGTACAGTCGTYGACCAACCCAAATGGTAACCAACAACTAGGAGGGAATAGAAGGAAAGGATGAGGTAATAATCATAAGGGTTGGAAAAATAATAACAAATCCAAGGACGACACTAACAATGAKATATCGAATAATAATCCTGGTGAGGGAAAGAAAGAAAAGMGAAAGGTGAAGTTTCCTTGTAAAATTTGTAAAGATGATCACCTTACACACGTATGCCCCAAATTCTAGGAAGCCTCGAGGCTCTTATCACAACCTCCCACTGTGATTATCGATCCATTTCTGCATAATCAACACATGGCTTTGGGGTCCTCCAACACTGGAAATGCGTTGAGTGGGAGTCAAAACCCCTCGACACATGAAGGTGGCCATCTATGTGTTAATATGGTCAAGTCTTATATTGATGTAGCGACTCAATGTCGTGATTACGGTTCTTCAGATACTGTTATAGGTCTAGAGTCTCCCCCTCCTCTGGAAACACCCTTGCAGATCGAAAAGTTGGAACCTCCGCCTCGTATTCTGAAAGGAGTACTAAAACACTCTGCCCACAATCCTAATGCCAGAGTTGCCCAGAACTATTTGAGTGTTGAAGATCTGGGTCAAAATGCTTGTGCATTTTCAGCTTTGGAGGTACTCCAGATGTGTCATTCACAGAGGAATGCCTTGTTATCTACTTTAGGAGCTCTAGACCCGTGTGGCTTGAAGGTTATTAAATTTGACGTCACAGATATTAAGCCTCGATTACATTACCACATGGCCTTTCAAATCCATGTAGAGTACACAAAAATTACCATCAAATGCATTGTAATTGATGAAGGTGTTGCAATGTGCGTGATGTCCCTAACCTGTTGGAAAACCATTGGCTCTCTGATTCTGTCCCAATCTATGACGATGTTGACCACATTTGATGGATGTTCATTTCGACCCCACGAAATTATTCCCGCTTTTCCGGTCCATTTAGGTGGTAAGACAGTGGAGGTTGATGTCGATGTGGTTGATGCACCCATTGACTATAATATAATACTGGGGCGTAATTGGACTTATGACATGACCATTGTCGTGTCATCTGTTTTCCTCACTTTATGTTTTCCTCACGAAGGAAAAATAGTAACGATTGATCAATTTTCCTTTGCGCATGCAAGTCCTAATGCATTAGTTGGACCTTTGATCCCAGTGATTGATGATTCTCGACAGGAAACTGAGGATATTGGTGTGATAATGTATTCCTATCTCATGGGTAGCTTTGATTTTGTGGCATGAATCCATAACATTAATGCCATTTCCAGTAGGTATTCATCATCGATGAGGTCCGTTCCTTTCCGTACTTCGTATTTCAACGACCCTTGGACCCTACCTTCCCCGACTATGTCGTGCGAAGGTCAGTCACACATTGGGATGGAAATGCCACTGTCAGCGACAGAGGTTGCGTATCAGCCTATTCTTAACACTACTACTGACCCAGATCCTTTCTCCTTGCAGACGAATGAGGATGATCCTATTCTAGAGCCCGTATGGGCCACCTAATCATCTTGTCCACATGATTTCCTCGATGATACTTTACCTTCGGATGAAGCCATCTTAGAGGCCCTGTATGGTCCTAATAGGCCTTGGGACGATATGCATCATCGCTCCTATTTCCTCCTAGAACTTGTTAGGATTGAACAAGATGACTTTAGATCTACCTTGAATGAGATGGTCGGTCACATTGTGGTTCCACTAGATATGCATGGTATTTATGCTGAAGGAAGCATGGAAAATATTTCTCCTACCGTCACGATCGATGATCCATGATCTTTTCGTTAGGTGACTTATTAAATAATTGTATACAGTGAGCATAAACAAAAGTACACCATAAAGAAGGAAAAACTCAAAAGGAAAGAGACATAAGCATGCAATATGAACACAAAGAACTTGATAACGGAGTTCATCCCCGGTGGACTACGTCTTCAGGTATTTCTCTCAAATGGGTAGGAATTTTTATTAACTCCACAAAATAATTGGGTAAAATACATAAGTATACCTCATTCCGGAGTTAAGCTACATAAGCTTTGCTTAGATCAGAAAACTAACACCACCATTGTGTTCGTGGAGTCATTTTACCTAAAAATGATTGTCTCCATGCCTCGATCCGAGTCTGACACTTTTTGGCCCAAGAGGCACCCTTGCCTCGATTTGCATGCCACTTCTCCTGCAATAAATGACTGGACAGATCTCAAAATCCATGCCAATTCTCGAAAACAACACCCAAATCTGTACTGTATAGACGCACTTGGTCTCACATGGCTCTCTTGTGCTCTGTCCTGAACTCTGGTCGAGAACCCTTCTTATACAAAATATTAGGCAGTTAGGAATAAATGAATCTGTTGGTGCATTGGTTGCGGAGGCTATTTTATGGCATAGGCTGTTGGGGAGGTTCCAGGGTTGAATCCCACAGACTCCCCTTTTTAACACACGGGTATACCATTTGTGGCGTGCTCTGCTAAAATGGCGGGCAGTGGTTACATCTGGCGGAACATGCCAGATATGGAGGAATGTTGTTATATAGTTTGGCGGATGTTCCATTCGTTTGGGTGCGGTCATGTGGCTTAACATATGATCAGGGGCTGGGCTGAAGGCCGAGCCCCTTTCCTTTGGCACCCATATAAACTTTCAAACTCAAATACAATTTTCACCATATTATAAATAAGGACTATAGTATGGTGTATTGGTAGCGTAGAGGTGTGGGGCCTTTGGGATAACAGAGGTCACGAGTTCGACTCCTATGGATTCATATAACTTTTACACAGACCAACCATCGGAGGGCTGCCACGTGGCAACCCATGACTGGGCCACGTGGCACCATATAATTCATCCATGAAACTGACACTTGTCATCACTCAATTCATCCACATGTCTACCTTTCCATGCCATCCCATGCCAACTCATTTGTATGTACGTGCTACGTTTCACCCTTGCAGTGGTGCCACGTGTCACCTTGACTTTTGACTTTTGACCAAATTTGACCTGAAATTTGAGCGCTTATATCTTTTGATCCGTAACTCTATTTGACGAGATGTTTGCACCGTTAGAAATATTGTGATGTACTCTTCGCGATCATGCCCTTTTCACTAAGTTTTTGGAAATTTCAATATTTTCCCTTTTGCTGAGGCTATTATGAGCGTCCTGAGTTAGTTCTGTGCGTTTGGAGTTGTTCTTAGCCTTCTCTGTATCCTTTTTGGATCACACCTTCCCACTGAGATATTTTTGGACCACCGGAAGATTTCATTAATCAACTGGTAAGTGAGGGAAGATTCCCCTCACTTTGTCCTTCTCAATCCACGTTGCCTTGCTTGGATGTGTGCCCTTTAAGCCTACTCGAAGATAATCAACATCAT
>SNQJ01S0019847.1:8994-20060 GCA_010110895.2 Picea sitchensis
GTGCTAGGGGAATTTCGGGAAACTGTACCAAGAGTCACCCTCGCGGTTTGAGCATAGGGTGTCCCGAAAGGCCCTCGCTGGTTGTCCAACCTTGTCTCGCGAGGCCCCATTGGTTGTCCAGTCTCGTCTTGCAAGGCCCTCTGTAATATGAAGTTGCAGAGTTGTTTCAGGTACGGAAAACCAGATTGCTGCAACAGGTGTTCTTGGAGCGACTCGTCATTGTCTTCAACAGAGATTTACAGGGTTATTGAATCACTCTTGGAGGAGGATTGGAGATTTGGAGTTAGCCTTTTGCAGATTGGAGAAGCCATCTACTAAGAGAGATCAGGGCACTACACCAGGTTTTGGTTTTCAGTTTATTTTTGTTGATTTGTCACAACTGCTACAACAACCCTAGTCATTGTACTGTGTGGTCAAAATTCCATTATTAATAAAATTCCATATTATCTCTTCTATCATTGAAGAAAAAATGAGGTACTATGAGGCTTCCTAAACAAGTTTGTCCTTGAATTGAAATTGGGCTCTAAGTTTTGCTCCCAAACTGTCCTTTGCTGCTGTTTATGGAAACAAACAATCAAGTAACTTTCCGCTCATAAGTTTTATGGTTAAGTGTTCTTTGAGGTGCCCTTGCAAGTGTTTTTGTAACCCAATGTTAGCACATGCAATATAACTCAAAACAAGTAACACTCTAGATCTGGATCCCCCTGATCAAAATGGTCAATGAGCCTCTGAGTGAAGTCTGTATATGCCATGATCTGATTGTGGCCTAGGGTGATCAATCCATGGTACCACCAATCATGAGCTTTGCCATCCAAGTGCGTGGTGTAAAACTTGATGGCATCCATCTCTCATGGGGTTAAGTTGTAGATAAGTATCCAACTTTTGTACCCACGCCCGTGTTGTCATTTTGGCCGTGCAATCAAAGTATGGGATTTCTATCTTCCCCATCCTTTGTTCCAGCTCATAATTTCTTTTGTGATTCGGCTTAGGTTTATGTTTGAACTTAAGCTGGAAGTATTGGTCCAAGGACATCTGTCTCTGAATTCCCAAGTCTATATCATGGTACTCCTTGGTACACTGAACCATCTGCTCAAGAAAATCATCCACCTATTCCTGTTGTGACTGCCCATCTGTGAACGTGGGTAAGTATGGTCTAGGAGTAGCCCTGCTACCCATTTTCCCATGTGGGGTGCCCCCTCCATGGCTCCCCTTTGACTAATGATAGGAAATTTGCTCAGGGTTATATCTGGGAGCCTTCTCTAGGTTGTACCTATTCCCCCCTTTTGAACCACCAGTCTCTTTGTTTCCATATATCTATGGTCCATTCCCCTTATGAGTTATCTGCAGTAATAGATCGACTATCCTAGTCTGGTTCTCGTCCACCTTCCTTAGGTTATCATCTACTTTTTTCAAGGTCTCAGTAATTTCGGCTTGTCCTTTGCGGGTTATGTCATAGTTCTCCTGTAGGTGAATGCCCAATTTACTTTCTGTTTGGTTTATGGATTTATTGAGTTCTCTTGCCAAGTAAGCCAAGCCCTGGGGTTCACCTTCCTCACTTGAACCCTACATTTCGGCCTTTGTTTCACTTGCCTGTTTCTTCTTTCTACCCATGTATATACCACTGTACCGATGCATGCACTAATCCTCACAGGCTGAGAGGATCAGAGCTATGATACCACTGTAATGATCCCAAGCCAATTTTTTTCTTGAAACCACTAACTACCACTGTGTGTTTGTTGATTATTTGTTCTGCAGGTGGCTATTGATGTTTTGGCCTTAGGGTTTGTTCCAGTTATTTAAATGGTGTTCATACAAGATCTATCCAACACATGAAATATTACAAGAATACTCAAGATATGGGAAACACAAGCATAGATATGACCTTTATTATGAAAAGCATGAACCAGATACAATATAGAGCAGATCTGGAATAGTCCTCAGATGGCTCCAATAGATAATAGATATGAGATGCTAAAAAATGCTCCCGCTAATACAAAATATGTCTCCAAAGGCTGAATACAATCTGAAGACCCAAGGTGCCAACAATAGGTGAACGCTCAACCCCCTTGGGCTGCTGGTATGTCCTGCTGGCTGAAAGAGATCAATATTTTGGCCTAGCTAAAGGAGATGCTCAAATCATGCCAAACTCCACCAAAATGTATATCGGGATCAAGGAAACCCCTCCAGGAAGTTTGAAGCTCAAATACTCAATCCTCCTCCATCAATGGCTGAAACCCTAATGCAGTCTATGCCCCCCTGAAGCCCTGAATAGCTCAACAAGTTGTTCTGAATGAAGGACACCTCCAAAACCTCTGAAACTCTCTGGAATGGTAGATCAGGCTGTGGAAACCCTGTAAGAGAAGTTTCAAGTCCAGATTATAGGTAGAACTCCCTAGATCTGAGAAATACTGAATCACAGGACGTCCGCCTTGCCTCAAGTCCATCCCAATCTATAGCTGAAGATCTGATGGTGATAACTCTTCACGAAAGCCTCTAAAATGATGCTTGAGGACCTGAAAATAGAACCCAAGTGCCAGAATACCCCCAAGCTCTCTTGATTGGCTGGATCGAACTCTTCTTCAAGTGATGGTGCGCCCCTGCTGGAAATTCCTGAACAATACGACCCTGCTGCTTTCCTAAGTTGATAGGTGGATCTGTGATGAGTGTAGAATGGTGTGGGTGGAGTATTTCATCCCCAAGACCAAGCTTGGAACAAGGTGAGTGGGTCTTTCACCACTGAGTTGCTCACAAGGGTTTGTGACAGCAAAACCCTCAAACTGTATGCTCAAGAGYARTAACAAGMAAATACCAAAATCCAGAATGCCCAAGAAGTGYGCCCTAGCCTTCTCTTTATAMTTTTTCTTCTATTTTCCTRTTGAGTTARMTTAACTCCTAGAGTTAACCCTAACTCCAACTCYADCTCTTCTATTTCTTCATTGAGTTATCTTTTAACTCTTTTTCACCTTTTTATCAAGTCAACTTAAGAATATAACCTTAGTTTGGTTGACCTTTCCCCTCAATGTGAGACTATGGCCTAGTGGGGACACCTAGACCACTAAGTCTTGCAAACCTCTTCATCAAGAGGTGGGGGACATTATAGCCTCGTGCTCTCTCCTCCTTCCTAGCAAACAACTAGCTCAAATGAAATACAAAGTCAAGACAAGATGGCTTAAAGAGGGAGAGTGTTGCTAAGGCAAGGCTCTTTCATCAAACCCTAAAAGAAAATGGCCCTAGATGTAGATGACCTAGGCCTGGGACGTCCTCTTCCTCTTGAAATAAAAAAGGTACAACTAGCTAAAGGGAGGAAGAAAAAGGAGTGTAGCTATGGCTAGGCTCTCTTGTTCTTCTTCAATGGCTAAAAGCTTTTCTATCAGGGGACATGAGACAAGGACCTACTTGTGTGCTTGTCACCTAGGGTTTTTATTCAGAAAATTATAAATACATGTAAGAAAATAAGACTACAACCATTCAATTAAAAGGTTTTGCAGAAAAATACTTACAATTCATCAAGAAATAATCAAGCAAACCCTAGTTGTAACACCCTTCAAGAAAAACACCATAGAATGCCAAAAATCTCTTCCTTCAACAAGTGTGCCTTCCTTAAATCAACCAATAACCCAAACAGGGTGCTAAAAATCAGACCTCACTATGAGTGAGTCAGTTGTGATGATAAAAATGAGAGTCAAAATCCCTCATTTATACAAAACCTTGACCTAAATTTACATTTTAGGTCAGGTAAAAAGGCCGACAAGGCCATAATATCAAATCATACTGTTTTTACATTTAATTGTCAAATTAAGTCTTAAATCAAACAGAAAATAGAGTAGAAGCCCCTCTGAGTGAAACGTTAGCCCTTCTTAGGGAAAATGGGGCATCCAGGAGCAAGATGTTAGCCCTCCTTAGGCTTCTCCAAGCTTCCACACATGCCAACACTGCCCAGTCTGCCTCCCAAGACGTCTATAATGTTGGATGACATCATGGCCATGATGGGTGACATCCCAGGCCTTCCAAGGCCAACGTTCCACTGAAAAGGGTCAATCCCCCCTAGGTCAGGCTCTGTCGGGGTGCCTTTGGTGGAACGTTCTCTTTTGCTCTGCTGCAATGCTCTGGATCCATCTCCATCCTGTCTCTGCCCCTTGATGGGGTCTCAGCATCCACCTGGTGGGCTATTCAACCCCATGGAGGTACGAACTGATCATCTCCCCATGTGTACCGGTCCAAATGGTACCTGTCCATTAGGTATGGTCCTGCACATCAAAGGCTATGCCCTCCATGGGCTCATGCATTTTTTCCAAGAATTTTTTCCAAGCCCACTCTTGCCTTTATTTTTTTTATCTTTTTTTTTTTATTTGAGAGATAACCAGGGGACACTGCCTTGGCATGGTGACCAGAGCTGACAACATTACCCACAATTACTTTTACAGAGATGAGAAGGTTAGCTCATGATGAGAGCCCCTTTCCCTTGGCCATGCAACCAAGAGTCACTGCCCTGGCATGGTAACCAGTTGATGCCAATGTCATACTGCTAAGTACCCATGGTCCTAATAGGCTGGCTCGTGATGAGACCCCCTATCCTCTGATTAGGTCTTGTTTTATTATTTCTTCAGGTCCCTCTTGTCTCTTGCAGAGAAGATTTTTATTGCTTTCTTGGGGATCCCTGGGTGAAGCATCTCGAGGTTAATTTTTAGGCTTTTATCTTTTACCGGCTTGCTTTTACCTTCTGGGCCTTTAGTCCCTTCCTCCCACGAGGTAAGCTGCAGTCCTGAAGTAGGTCAACCCAATGCCTGGACAAGGGGAATGGGATAGGTGAGTNTCTCGAGGTTAATTTTTAGGCTTTTATCTTTTACCGGCTTGCTTTTACCTTCTGGGCCTTTAGTCCCTTCCTCCCACGAGGTAAGCTGCAGTCCTGAAGTAGGTCAACCCAATGCCTGGACAAGGGGAATGGGATAGGTGAGTAGGAAACAAGATGTAAGAGTGGTGCTATGATGGGAGCGGACGATGGCTTTTCAGAAATCTCCCCAGTGGAAAACCCAAACCTACAGACACAGGATTTCTAGGGCATCCTGTCAATCCCCCCAAACAAGGTCAAGTGGGAAAATGTAAGATCCAAGCAGTCATTAGAAATAAAAGGAATTAGATGCATACATTTAAAGGTTTTAATGATCAAATGTGACACATACCATGATACTTGGACTAATTACCTCATGAAGCAAGAACCTCTTTTGATACAGGACCAAACCGATGGTGATGGATGCTACCTCTACTGACAAGATAAAGACGATGGAAGAAGAAAAGGTGGCCCCTCTAGGGCCATGCTCAGGTCAATCCTGCTCTAGGTACTCCATGTCTAGGACCTGTGGGCCTCGAGACATGATCTCCTAGTTATCCCTGAAAAGTGGGGATAACAGGTCCATCCTGCATTGCATGAGAAGAGTGTGATAATATTCTTGCTTGTATAATGATCCTTTTCCATCCTAGAATGAGGGGAGGCCTTTAGAAAACAATTGTTCAAAGGCATATTTAAACTCCTGTATGCTAAGGTCCATTTGCATATCTTTATTCTGAACCGATCTGAGTAGGTTATGTTTGGCAGTGATTCTCCTGGCTGAAATGATTAAATAGGTCCTGCATTTCACACCAATGGTCTGAAGATCGGTAATTGGTATGGCATTTAATAAGTCGATGGAATTTTGAGCCCATTATGAGGGCTTCTTTGCTAGTGCTTCATTTACAACAACACATTTGTTCCGAGCTATAGCAACCATGTTGTGTTTATCGTTGATAAAGTTTAGATAACTTCTGAATTTAGCAACCTCCACAACAATCACGTCCCATATCACATGTTGTGCTTCTTGCAGTAGCATTTTACCCTTCAATATGGTTTTTGTCTTGTTCACTCTTTCCTGCAGGTCTTGGTTCTCTCTGTGGAGTTGAGATAATTTCTCATCCTTCACCTTCGCCTCTTGTTTCAACTTTTCTAAATTTTCATTTAGATTCTTGATCTCGCCTGTTTTCAAACTTATCTGGGACATAGCTTGAAATAACCCCTCAGCATTTGATCCACCCTCCGCATTAGTGGGTACGATAATCTCCATATCTGATGTTGTCGCCTGCATTTGTGACCAACTTTCTTTCTCCTTCTCCAATTGCAACACTTTAGCCTTGTAGTCTAGGGCCTCTTGTCTGAAGGTTTCCTTTTATTGCACCAAAGAAGTTAACTCTGATGTCTGTGGATGGTTTGTAGGTGACATCTTCAATCTTTTCTTCAAACTTTGGATCATTTTATCCTTTTCGTCCAGTGAGGATTTCACCCCCTGTGGACCTTTAGACTCTAATATTTTTACCTGCATCATCCAAGCTCTGCTGGACACCTTCTCTTGGTTCAGTTGTCCATCAAGTTTCAATACACGTGTCGTCAACCTTGCAACCTTCAGAGCTAAGATTAGGTAATCAACGTACAACATATCACTGACATTTCTGTGGAATTTCACTTTGTCAGGAGCGCCGATGTTCTCATAGTGTACCTTGAACTCAGATACCTTATCATTATTGGCCACTGCAATGTTGAATGTCTTCTTCTCGACATCTCTGACTGAGAGTAGGTGAGATTTGCGCTGAGATGTCCCTTCTACTTTGGGCAAAATCTCCTTTATCTCACTATTGGCCATACTCCCTTTCATGACATACTGATGTAGCAAGTCTTCCTTAGATTGATAAATTGTCCCAGGAGTCTGGCCAAATACGTGCTTCCTGCTGCTTAAGACCTTCATGCTACCTTCATTTTGTGGTTTGTTTTCAGTATTGATCTCTTCGTTCTGGATCTTGGTATCTACCATCTCTATGCACATATTTTCTTTCTGTTCTTCTTCTTCCAAGTCAATAATTGGAGAAGGTGATGTGACTCTCATTTTCTTGAGTGTGTCTTATTGGCTGCTAGCCCCTAGGGCTTCTGAACTACTTCTCTTATTAAAGATGCTCATTTTAGGAGCCTTGATAATCAACCTGGGTGAGGGTTTTTGTGATGGGATTTGTTGGGAAGTAATATTTGTCTACTTTGCTTGATCATGCAGCGTGATGACCTCCATTTCTGTGCAGGTCTCTAGATTGACCAATTTATCTAGTTCTTCAATGTTCTCATGTTCATAAGGGCCTTGTCTGCTCACCAATCTCCTCTTTGATATAACCTGATGTGGATCATATCTTCTTCCTTGCAATTCTGTGAACCCAAATTCATTTAGTTTAGAATGAATTTGAGGCAAACAAGACTTGCTCTTCACCATAAAAGGACCCACCACGAATGAGAATTTTAGATTTGAAGCCTTGTGAGCTTTGAGGAAGTGTTCAGTCTCTGAGATGATCCTTTGTCTTATAAATTCCAAAGCAAATATCCTGGGAGTCAAGAAAACTGGTAAAAGGTGAGGTCCTTCTTGGCATCCATATACCCAATTCACGATGGACTGAGTGAAAAACATCCAGTCTCCCATCGTATTCTCTAGACTCGGTGAAATATAATAGGTTGCAAAAAGTGGTAAAAACCTCCCTAATCTGGTGTGGGACTTTCGTCAAACACTTTGCATGCTGGGTTTTTGACTGCTGAAAGTGAAATTTTAATGGACAGTAGTGTGTTTCTGCATTTTTCTTGCTGGTTTGGGGGTCTTATAATCCCTTATACCTCCCCAATGAAATGCATAATGTGTAGTTTCATTATTAAGCAAAACCCATAAAATTATAATGAAAAACAATCACATTTAAAGGAGTAAATTAACCCAAACTTAGTCTGATTTTATTTAAATAATAAGGGCTGAGTTATGACATTCAAACTAAATGAAATACCTCCCAACAATGAAGAGGATGGATGATGCCTGAACTGAGAACTTCAATTTACACACAACAATGGAGAAGAACGCCCTGACTGCCACACGTATTGATGGAAATGGGACGGCCCAAGAATATATTGCTCAGCCAATTGATAGGGG
Organism: Picea sitchensis; assembly: GCA_010110895.2. NCBI lineage: Eukaryota > Viridiplantae > Streptophyta > Pinopsida > Pinales > Pinaceae > Picea > Picea sitchensis. The sequence continues at coordinate 16,971 of SNQJ01S0019847.1, forward strand.
TGGTCTAGCAGTATCCTCTCATCATTTCACCAAGCTCCATGTAGTTTCAACCTTCCAGCAGAGGTTGAACCAGCAATGGGCTCCTTCCTTGCCCTCCACGCAACACCAAGACTGATCACACAACGCCTGGGAGAAGGGAACACGACCAACAAGGTACATGCTGCCCAGAAATGATAACCAACAACAATCATACACTCAAGAACTCACCCAGCAGTGATACCAAGCCTGGGGGAAAGAGGAGCTCAGTCTTCAATGGAAAAATGCAGCAGAATGAAGATGAGTTTTCCCAGCTCAAGGAAAACGCCCAGCCTTCCACACGTGCCAAGGAAAAATGCTTTCACTCTTCACAAACTGGAATGAAGTTCCTTCTTCGACGAATGCTTCTTGAATCACAATGCCAATGTCTACAAATGAGAAGCCGGAGTGGCTTCTCCAATCTCACGGCTAGGGCAGATAGTTTCACTGTCGAATCCGAGGTGCCGAAATTGGTTTCCAGCTGAAACCCTCGCTAGCTCCCCAAGCTCTTCTCCAAAAACCCATTTTTTGAAATGAATAGTCAATAATCCCTTTTTCCAACCCTCAATTGTCCTTTTACTCTTTCACTTTTCTTTTTCTCCATTAAAATATTCATTTAATTAATATCTGGAGAGAAATACCCTCAAATAGGGGTTTAATATTATAAACTCACTTTTCCTAAGTTTTCACTTTATAATTCAAAAGTGACTTTACCAATATCATTTCTCTAACTCATCCGTCTAATGGTTTATGAGAAACTGTGTAAACCACCATGGTATTCTGACTGCCTAGGAAAAATGGGACATTACAGTCCTCCCTACCCAAATTTGCTTGTCCTCAAGCAACTTCAAACCTGGAAACTGTAACACCTACTCGTTTTCCCAAGTAGCATCCTCCACAGGTATATCCTTCCATTTCACCAAAAACTCCCTGACCACCCTGTTACAGAGCTTCCTCTCCCGTACTTGTAAAATCTCCTTGGGGCTTGTGGCCAACCGTCCCTCATCATCGAAAGGGGGTAACTCATGTGAGGCAACCACCTATTGTCCTATTACTTTCTTAAGGCACGACATGTGAAACACGTTATGAATCTTGATCCCCTCCGTTAGTTCTAATTCGTATGCAACCTGCCCCACCCTCCGCATTATCCTGAAGGGTCCATAGTAGCGAGGTTTGAGCTTCTCGCCCCCCTTCTGTTTCAATGAAGATTGTCGATATGGCTGTAATCGAAAGAACACTAAATCTCCAACCTCAAATGAGCACTCAGTCCTATGCCTGTCCGCATACATCTTCTGCTGATTCTGGGCCACCCTCATGTTCTCCTTCAAAGCTCTTAGAATATCCTGGTTGTCCTGTATCCAATCTCTGGCCTTCGGTGCCCTACTGTCATTGAATACAACATCTGGAAAAGTCATGGCCTCGTAGCCGTAGAGTGCCCGAAAAGGGGTCATGCCAATGGACATGTGATGGGTGGTATTGTAACAATACTCCCCCAGGTGTAACCACTTCACCCAAGCTCTCTGCTGCCCGGAAATGTAATTCTGCAAATAACCTTCCACCCATTTGTTCACAATATCTATCTGTCCGTCAGTCTATGGGTGGTAACTAGTGCTCGGTGTCAAATCAGTACCTACCAACTTGAAAATCTCCTGCCAAAAACCTCCCATGAACCTGCTGTCTCTATCACTGACGATGGTTTTGGGCAACCCGTGCAAACGGAAAATCTCTCTGAAAAATAGCTCGTCCACCTGTGCTGCTGAGTAGTCTCAAGGAATAGCGAAGAAGTGGGAAAACTTGGTGAGTCTATCCACCACGACATAAATGCAATCCTTCCCCTGCACCCTGGGTAACTCGGTGATGAAATCCATGGAGATGCTTTCCCATTTCTAATCTGGAATGGGCAATGGCTGTAATAATCCGGTCAGATGGGTGTGCTCCACCTTGTTCTGTTGGCAAACTCTGCACTCCTGAACGTGCTTCAGTATGTATCCCTTGAGGTTCTTCCAAGTGAACCTCTCCTGGACCTGCCTATAAGTCTTTAGGAACCCCTGGTGTCCTGCTAACGGTGAGTCATGGGCTGCCTGCATGATCTTCTGCCTGATGTGCGAACCTAGAACCAAATAAATTCTGTCTTTGTAGTAGATAAAATCATCCACCACTCTGTACCTGTCATCTGTAACCTGTCCATCCAAGACCTCGCAAGAAAACTTGTTCTTGGAATACTCTACCAGTAGAAGACTCTTCCAGTCTTCTGATATGTCCATCAAAGATAGAGTAGGGAGCATCCTAGAAAGAGCGTCAACTACCACATTGTTCTTCCCCTTCACATACTCAATCTCAAAATCGTAGGCCTAGATCTTACTCACCCACTTCTGTTGTCTATCATTCAGTTCCTTCTGCTCCAATAAGAATCAGAGGCTGTTGTGATCCGTCTTGACCTTGAACCTATTTCCCACTAAATAGTGTCGGAATTTGGCCAATGCATGCATGATGGCCAACATCTCTTTATCATAAATAGAGTAGAGCTTCTCATAATCTCTAAGATTCCGACTTTTGAAAGATATGGGATGATTCCTCTGCATAAGAACGTCTCCAATACCCACTCCTGATGCATCACACTCCAACACGAAGGGTTGGGTAAAGTCTGGAAAATCTAAGACCGGGCACGAACTCATGATGTCCTTCATCCTGTCGAAGACCCCCTGTGCCTCATCTGTCCACTCAAAGGCCCCCTTCTTGGTCAAATCTGTCAGTGGGGCTGTCAATTGAGAAAAACCCTTCACATACCTTCGGTAGTAAGTGCATAAGCCCATGAATCTCTTTAACTCTATAGTGTTCCTCGACAGAGGCCAATCACGAATCGCTTGGATCTTGTTCCTGTGTACCTGCACTCCCTGAGCTCCAATCACATGCCCCAAATAGAGCATCTTTTTCAACCCAAACTCACATTTGGACAACTTCGCATACAACTCCTGTTTGTCCAATATGCCCAACACCTCATCTAGATGTTGGAGGTGTTCCTCCCAAGTGCGGCTGTAGACCAAAATGTCATAAAAAAAAACCAACAAATGCTTC
>SNQJ01S0019847.1:43658-94292 GCA_010110895.2 Picea sitchensis
TTAGTAAGTTAGCTAGAGCTAGGGTTAGTGTAGTTAGGGTTTCAATTGAAAAGTTTTGAGAGAGTGTTTGGATCAAGTTCTTACTTCAACTTTGGAGGACTTAGATCAGTGCCTTAGGGTTTAATGGAGTCATAAATGAAGGATGCAAGAGCTGAAGGGGATGAGACTTAAAGGACTAGAGGGATAAGTTTTGAAGTGCTACTAAAGAAAGGCTTCAAAATCATAACCCTAGGGGAGAGAGGCTCACTCCGATGTTACTAAAGCAAGGCCTCTGTAATGATCCCAAGACAATTTTTTGCTTGAAACCACTAACTACCATTGTGTGTTTGTTGATTATTTGTTGTGCAGGTGGCTATTGATGTTTCAGCCTTAGGGTTTGTTCCAGTTATTTAAATGGTGTTCATACAAGATCTATCCAACACATGCAAGATTACAAGAATACTCAAGATATGGGAAACACAAGCATAGATCTGACCTTTATTATGAAAAGAATGAACCAGATACAATATAGAGAAAATCTGGAATAGTCCTCAGATGGCTCCTGTTGTCGTCCTTATACACACTTGCAAACGTGAGCTAAGTCCTGCTCACTTAGTGTGTCCTCAGAGGCACAATGCCTAGGTTCAAAGTCCATGATGTCACTTTGACTCGAACCTCTTTCGTCTAGGCTAACTCCTAGGGAAGCCAAGGGGGGTAGACCCTAGTTACTAGATGAGGTTAATATTTAATGTTCTAGGAGTTGGTTTTTAATTGGTTAAAAGGTCAGGGGGAATCTAGCCTAAGATGTCAATCAGCAAATGCAAGATGCAACTATCTAAGCATGAGAGTCAGAGATTTTCCTAGGGAAACTAAGACTAGTGCCTAAGATTGGGCAATGGGGTCAACTAAGTTAGGGGGAAAGTTCGTTACAAGATAAGTTACAAAGTATTACAATAAGACAGATACAATTTAGATACAAAAGAATAAATCAGATATACAGATTAAGACTACATAATTTTAGATACAAAAGAATATCTAAGATATACACATTAAGACTAGATACAAGATATACAATATATTCACAAGTTTGCTCACATGTGCATGAATTAAAGATACATAAGATAAAGAGATCAACACATGAAGCCAAGCATGCTCACAATAGATCTTACTTTATTGGACTTCTTATCAATGGCATAAAAGATACATTTCACTCAAGACCCAGTCAAGAGATTTCCTCCAGGTGGATGCGCACTTTTGAAGGATCACACCACGAGATAAAAAAAAAGATGAAAGCTTTGAAAGAAAAGTGCTCTAGATGAAGAGATATAACTACTTAAGCGATAATTCCACAACAAATAATTTAACTTTATGTATGAATGCAGAAAGAGAAACAATGAGAGATCAATGAATTTGCAAGCGTGTAAATGTATTGCTTGGTGTAGTAGACTGAAAATTGAATTAAGTGATTAAGGGTGAGATTGTCCTTAGCCCTATCTAGATGTCAACCCAAAAAATCTCCTCCCCAAGTTACCAATGACATGCCGGATGCTCAAGAAGTGAGGCGCAATAAGGCCTACCTCTAGCTTCACAGTGTGAACCTTAAGGTCGAAATTTTAAAATTCCGCGGGTTTTCTCAAAACCCTAGTGGCTAAGATGGTGAGTTATGGTGTCCCATTAAGTCTAATTAATGAATTTTAGATCTATGAGCTAAATGTTGTGAAGTGCGATTAAGGCTTAGAAGCTCAACAAAGTTTCCAAAGTATTGAAAACTAAAATACGTGAAGGTTGAAGTTTTTGAACAATGAAGTTGCCAGACAAGTTCTTAAATTGTTATATTGCAAATGTGAAGTATAGGAACTCCTAGTAATCCTATGAATTGTAAAAGATTGCTTGCTCCTTAAGATATTGGATACTTTCATGCATACGTTGTTAATATGAAAACTTAAGGAAACAAATAATTGCATGTAAAGTGAAAGACAAAACTGAAAAATTAATTAACCGATTAACGCATGCATATGTGATATGTTTACGAAATTAAAGACCGTGATGTAAGATAACCGAAATAAAAAGATCCACTATGCCTCCATCGGCTCTAAGCTAGCATATGTTATGATATCTACTCTAGATTATTTTACGTAAGCATGCATGTAGAATCCACAACTAATATAGCTAAACCAAGCATGAAATAAACTAAAGAGATCTAATTCCAGAGCTCTATGTAAAATGAAGATGAATGAAAAGAATGCAAGCCACTTGGGTACAACTCCTTTGGGCTTGCTTTTACAAAGGATTTTAGAATGTAGAAGGAAAAGATAAGAATTTACCACTATGAGAGGAGTTGCTTGAGGGTGTATTGTAAAGCATGAAAATGGGTAGAGGTGCCCTTTGTCTCAAGGAGCATCCTTCAGAAAAAATCAGCAAGCTATCGCTTTCTCATTTGAGTCAAGAACACACTCAGAAATGTTATGAAATCTTTGTTTTAGGCAAAGATTTCAGTGCACACAAGAACCAGAAAATTTAAAGACTCTAGGTGACCTATCAAAACATGTTAGCTACTGAAAATGAGAATGATAAAATGTGAACAATACAGAAATAAATTGGAGTGTAAGGAGGAGTTTCAAATAATAGACTTTTACCCAAGGTACATCTAATGAAACCCTTGAAGTCTAACTCTAAACAAAATCCCAACACTAACAGCATGTATATAATGGATATTATGGAGGGTTAAGATAATAGTGAAATACTTGCACATTATCTAGCTAACCACATATAGATTCACAAGAATACTTTGCAAACCTACTCAAATAAAATACTTCTACCTAAGATCCATTCATACATGTATCATATCAAATTGAAAGATTATACCTCATATACAGTAAGATCCCAAATACTTGTAGCTCTTCCCAAAATTCTCCAAAGCATTTCTTTTATTATCCAATGGAGGAGGTTGTGACAACTAATTTCCACAAGCCCTTCAAGAACAAAACTTAGTGAAGAAGTACTTTACACAATGAGAGAGATAGAGAAAATGGGATGGTGAGAAACTAGCAGCATAACATTGCAAGAATGAAATGTGAGAAATGAGGGAGTGAGAGGCCTATTAAATAACATGAGGTTAAGGAGATCTCCTCTTGATCTTCAACATGTCAAAACATCCATGGGAAGGGACAACTCATGGAGAAAAACAACCAATGGGAAAAGAGGCTTTTAGGTTGAGTGAAAAAGGAAAAAGGATGAAGTGATAAGGAGAAAGCAAAGAAAGGAGGGTGTACTTGCCAAGTGAGGGAGTGTAAAAGGCAAGAGGAGACCCATGTATGGGATTATGGGAGATGTTTCTTGTTCAATAAGAGATGTTTCCATTCCATTTGAGATCTTCCATTCTCTCTAAAGGTGGGCATTAGTTTTAATGAGCTTTAAGAGGGCGGAGGTAAAAGAGGAAGGCTGGGGAGTCCACACTCCAAAGAGTGAAGCAATTGGGTGAGGAGGGTCATGTGAGGGGAGTGAAGGAGGACCCACGCTCCAATTTAATAAGTGAGTTTCCAATTAATACAATGGGAGAGGTACGTAAGCTTAAATGAGAGCGTGGGTTGAAGAGTGGGAGGAGGGTGAAGTGAGTGGAAAGAGGAGTGGTCGTACATGGAGAAGGGAGGGGCCCATAACTCATAAATATGAGCATAAAACATTACATGCTTTACATAATGAATTAATAAAACATCACATGCTTTGCCATAAGCTCATGTGAAGCCACTAAAACTTGATTTATTTAAAAGTGGGGTTTATATAAAGGGAATTAATTAAAAAAATTAATTTTAATTAAATGGGGTTAAAAGGGTAGGTAAGGTTTAGGAATTGCTAGGTGGTCCCTCTCATCATTTTTTTTACTTCACTTTATTTGGTCCATTATTACATAAATTACATTTTCCCTATGTTCTCGGGTTTTCCATAATTAAAATTGTCGTTTTTTTTTCTGAAAAACTCCTAAGTAGACAAATAACCTAGCAAAACTTGTCCTGACTGAAAGTTGAAACTTGGTCCACAGTGGGGTCTCATTAGATTTATTTGAGTACAAATACCCTATCGAACTCGACCTAAGTTTACACACTACTCCAGATTTAATTAATTAATTAATTCTAACCTAAAAAAACCTAGCTATACTTGACTAAATTCCGCGAAATTTTAATGGCCGCTCTTGGTTACGGTCATTTAAAACATTCCTAAACATTCAGCTACCCAGGGAATTACTCTTCTAATAGAATTCTTTTCACCACTTTTAAGGATTTATCAGGTAGTGAAAAACTCAAGGTAGATTAACCCGGTTGGTTAGGCTACATTAACCTCCCGAGGATAAAAACACTCAAATGAAAAGGAACTCTCCTAATAAAGAGTTCCTATGAAACTCACCTAACATGATCCATGTAGACTTATTACAAGATTAACCCGATGTAAGCGTAATCCCGGCCACAGTACCTCTTGTAAGGAGGCAAAATTGCCTAGTAGAACTAAACTGTCTTCTACATACTAGCATCCGATGATGCATCACTTCATGGCATATGGAGCTGACCCTCTAGCTGAATAGGCTGTCAAAAATTGCCTCCACATGGGGGACGCGGTGCTCGATCTTCTACATGAGTATCGCAGAGCACACGCAGAATCCAAAGATCTACAAAACAGAAAGTGCCACCGACGTGAAGACCGAAATTAACATTAGATACATCCATACATGATAAAATAAAATCAATGCTATAAACAACATTTACATAATGAAATATCTAAAATACAACATCATAATTACAAAATAAAACTATGGATAGAAACAATTCTAAGTACATAATCACATAATAAATGAAAATAGAAAATTGAAATACAAGAGGAGGGTTAGAGATACGCTACAACCATCCATGCAATGGATGGAATGAAGCCACAAGTGTCAGAAACATCCTTGTCCAGGATGACTCACAAGACCCTTCCCAATTTTTAGATCAATTTGTAACTTTTGTGAGGAAGAACCAACTAACAACCATCATCCTTTCTTCCTTTCAACCAAACACCGAAATATGACAAGCCGTGTAAAATCTCGATACTTTGTTGCTCATGGATCACAAGGTGGGAGGCCAACCAATACCATAATGATATGACATTGGATAAACTGAAATTGCCTTTCATTTCCACATAATTTTGCATTAACTTATCCTTTGGTTGAGAAAACTGAAGAAGAAACATATCACATGAACCATCATAAAATTTTCAAAAGTCAACGCTCAAAAAGATCGCTCATCTCCAAAGAGGAGGGTGGGACTTGAATCATCTAGATATTCAATATTCAACTCAAGATCCTTCACTTCCTCAAAGTAGATGACTAATTCATCCATGGACTCATCCAGAATTTCATGAAGTAACTTCCTCATATTTTCTACTATCAAGTTCAAGTTCATGGGGTCCGATATTCAATATAAGTCTCTGCCTTTCACATGAAAGCCTCCATGATATCTAGTTGTAAGTTCATGGCTTCCAACTATTTAGTATGGGCATAATGCATGTTCGTAATTATTTCTTTGGCCTCTTTTAATGGGATTTGGTGGAGTATCTTCTTCTCGAACCAATTCGATTTCTGTGTCCATACCCGGGATGTACTTTCTCCTCCATCTTTCCATCAAGTCACCATCCGATTCATGTGCAAACATGTTAACTTCATCTAAAAAACTTTTCTTCTTGAAGAAAAACTTTGTCAATTTATTTTATAGTGGAGTCGCTGTGATGACCAAGTTTATTTCAGACAAACAAGAGCATCAAACAAAGCAAAACAAGAAGGAAAACAAAAAGTTAATTTATTAAGTTTAATAAGAATTGATATCAGTGAGTGCTTCTTCCCAAGAATTTCAAGCAGCCAACAAGGACTACTCCTTGCGGTATACTTGATAGATTTTGTTCAATGGAGTCACCACTTGGAAAAGAATCACACAAAGCCAACCAATGCAAGATCAAAGAATTTTAAAGGACTAAAGTTTTTATTACTTTAGTTCTAGAAAAAAAAAAAGTTAAGTCGCTTTTGACCAAGGATAAATGATTCTATCCTCGACAAGGTACCAAAGATGTTGTCATCCTTATACACACTTGCAAACATGAGCTAATTCCCTCGCCACTTAGTGTCCTTGGAGGTATAATGCCTAGGTTCAAAGCCTACACTGCCACTTTGACTTGAACCTCTTCCTGCCTAGGGCTAACTCCTAGGAAGCCATAAGTAGAATTTAGTTACTAGATGAGATTAATATTTAATGTTCTAGAGCTTATTTTAACTGGTTAAAAGGTCGGGGAATCTATCCTAAGATGTCAATCAACAAACACAAGATGCAACTATCTAAGCATTGAGTCATACCTTTTCCTAGGGAAACTAAGACTAGTGCCTAAGATTAAGCAATGGAGTCAATCATTAGGGAAAGTTCGTTACAAGATAAGCTACAAAGCACATAATAAGATAGATACAATTTAGATACAAAAGAATAAATCAGATATACTGATTAAGACTAGATAAGATATACAATATATTCACAAGCTTGCTCACATGTGCAAGAATTAAAGATACATAAGATGAAGAGATCAACACATGAAGCCAAGCATGTTCACAACAAATAGAGTCTGCTGGATCAAGCTTTTCAATGGCTAAGAGACACAAAACACTTAAGACCCAGTCAAGAGAATGCCTCCGTGTGGATGCTAATTTCTTGAAGGATCACGCCATGAGATAAAAAATAGATGAAAGCCATGAAAGAAAAGTGCTCCAGATAAAGAGATATAACCCCACTTAAGCGATAATCCCACAACACATAATTTAACTTGTGTATGAATGTAGAAAGAGAAACAATGATATCAATGAACTTGCAAGTGTGTAAATGTATTGCTTGGTATTGTAGACTGAAAATTAAATTGCTATGGGATTAATTTTAGCCCTATATAGGTTTCAACCCAAAACTCTCCTCCCCTAATTACCCAATGGTTGCTAGATGCCTAAGAAGTGAGGCAACGAGGCCCACCATAGCTCCACAAGTCAGTCCTAAGATAAGAGTAATTCGAAAAATTTTGGCTTTCCTCAAAACCCTCCTAGGGACTTGAAGATGGTGAGTTAAGGTGTCTCATTAAGTCTAATTAGCTGAATTCTTTAGATCTATGAGCTAAATGTTGTGAAGTGATGAGTGCTTGTAGCTTGCTCAACAAAGCTACAAGCATTGAAAATCAAATACGTGAAGGCTCAAGCCTTTTAACAATGAAGTTGACAGACGAGTTCTTAAATTGTTATATTGCAAATGTGAAGTATAGGAACTGAAAGTAACTTGCGGAATTGTAAAAAGATTGCTTAAGCCCTTAAGATATCGACACTTGCATGCATGTATACACGTGATGAAAAAACTTAAGAAACAGCTGCTTGCATGTAAAATAAAAGACAAAACCGAAAAGTTAATCAACCGATTAGCGAATGTGGATACAGGTTACCGAAATTAAAGATTGCATGCAATGTAAGATAAATTGAAAGCAAAATATCCACAATGCTCCACGCTCTAAGCTAGCATATGTTATGATATCTACTCTAGATTATTTTACATGCAGTTACGCATGTAGAATCCACAACTAATCGAAGCTAAACTAAGCATGAAAAATAAACGAAAGAGATCTAATCTAGAGCTTGTGAAAATAAGACGGAAAGGGAAAGAATGCAAGCCACTGGGTACAACTCATTTGGGCTTGCTTTACAATGATTTAGAATGTAGAAGGAAAATAGGCATTTACCACTATGAGAGGAGTTGCTTGAGGGTGTGTTTGTGCATGAAAATGGGCAAAGTGCCCCCCTTGTCCTCGTAAGGATTCCTCGAAAAATCAGCAAGCTTTATTGCTTGTCGATTTGAGTCAGAACACACTAGAAATGTTATGAAATCTTTGTTTTAAGCAAAGATTTCAAAATAATAAGAACTAAAATTTAAAGACTTTAGGGGACCTATCAAAACATGTTAGCTAACGAAATGAGAATGAGAAAATGTGAACAATACAAAAAATAACTTGGAGTGTATAGTGAGAGTCTCAAAGAACAGGTTTTACCTGCTATACATCTAATGAAACTCCTGAACTAAACAAACTCCAACACAATAGCATGCATAATGATAATATGGAGGGTTAAGCTAATAAGTGAAATACTTGTACATTATCTAGCTAACCACATATACATATATAGATTCACAAGAATTACTCTTTGCAAAACCTACTCAAATAAAATACTTTACCTAAGATCCATTCATACATGTATCATATCAAATTGAAAAGATTATACCTCATATGTTTGCAAGATCCCAAATACTTGTAGATCTTCCCAAAATCCTCCAAAGCATTTATTTTTATTATCCAATTGAAGAGGTTGTGACAACTAATTGCCACAATCCCTTCAAGAACAAAACCAGTGAAGAAGTACGGCAATAATGAGAGAGATAGAGAGAATGGGATGGTGAGAAACTAGTAGCATAACATTGCAGTAATGAAAGGTTAGTAAAGAGTGAGTGAGAGGCCTCTTAAATAGCATGAGAGGCTAAGGAGATCCCTCTTGGATCTTCAACATGTGTCAAACATCCAAGGGAAGGGACAACTCATGGAGAAAAACAACCAATGGGAAAAGAGGCTTTTAGGTTGAGTGAAAAATGAAAAAGGATGAAGTGATAAGGAGAAAGCAAAGAAAGGAGGGCGTACTTGCCAAGTGAGGGAGTGTAAAAGGCAAGAGGAGACCCACGTATGGATTAAGGGATATGTTTCTTACTTTCACAAGAGATGTTTCCATTCCCATTTGAGATCTTCCCATTCTCTCAAAGGTAAGGCGTTAGTTTCTAATGTGAGCTTTTAAGAGGGCGTGAGGTAAAAGAGGAAGGCATGGGGAGTCCACACTCTAAAGAGTGGAGCGATTGGGTGAGGAGGTTCATGTGAGGGGAGGAAAGGAGGACCCACACTACAATTTAATAAGTGAGTTTCCAATTAATACAATGGGAGAGGTACGTAAGCTTAAATGAGTGTGTGGGTTGAAGAGTGGGAGGAGTGTGAAGTGAGTGGAAGAGGAGTGGCTGTACATGGAGAAGGGAGGGGCCCATAACTCATAAATATGAGTTATTAAAGCATTATATGATTTACATAATGAATTAATAAAACATCATATGTTTTACATATAAGCTCATGTGGGAAATAGTTAAAACTTGATTTTAATTAAAAGTGGGTTTATAAGGGTAAGGAATTAATTAAAAATTAATTTTAATTAAATGGAGGGTTAAAAGGGTAGGTAAGGGTTAGGAAGTGTTTAGGTGTGGTCCTCTCATCATTATTGATTTTTACTTCACTTGATTTGGTCCATTATTACATAAATTACATTTTCCCATGTTCTGGGTTTGGCAATTAAAATTGTCGTTTTCCCGAAAAACTCCTAAACGGACAAATAACCTAGCAAAACTTGTCCGACTGAGTTGAAACTTGGTCCACGGGTGCAGGGGGTCTCATTAGATTTATTTTGAGTACAAATACCCATATCGCAAATCCCGAGACCTAAGTTTTACATTAATTACCCAGATTTAATTAATTAATTAATTAATTAATTAATTCAGAACCTTAAAAAAAACCTAGCTATACTTGACGGAATTCCGTGAAATTTCGCGTGCTGTCTTACTTGGTCATTTACAACATTCATAAACACTAGCTACCTAGGAATGAATTCATTATAACTCCTTTTTCCACTTTGGAGGATTTATTGGGTGGGAGTGAAAAACTCAAGAGAGATTAACCCGGCTAGTTAGGCCACATTAAACTCCTGAGGATAAAAAACACTCAGCGAAAGGAACTCTCCTAATAAAGAAACCCTAAGGAAACTGACCTAACATGATCCATGTAGACTTATTACAATATTAACCCACGCAGGGGTGCGGTAATCCCGCTTACAAAATTTGTGTTGGAGGCAAAAATTACCTAGTAGAACCAAATTGTCTTCGACATACTAGCATCTGATGATGCATCACTTCATGGCACATGGAGTTGACCCCCTAGTTGAATAGGCGGTCAATAGATACAATATATAATAGATATGAGCTACTACAAAATTATCCCGCTAATACAAAAGATGTCTCCAAAGGATGAATACAATCTGAAGACCCAAGGTGCCAACAATAGGTGAACGCTCAACCCCCCCTGGGCTGTTGGTACGTCCTGCTGGCTGAAAGAGACCAATATTTTGACCTAGTTGAAGGAGATGCTCAAATCATTCCAAAATCCACCAAAATGTAGATCGGGATCAAGGAAACCCCTCCCGGAAGTATGAAGCTCAAATACTCAATCCTCCTCCATCAATGGTTGAAACCCTAATGCAGTCTGCGTCCCCCTGAAGCCCTAAATAGCTCAACAAGTCATTCTGAATGAAGGACACCTCCAAAACCTATAAAAATATCTGGAATGGTAGATTGGGCTGTGGAAACCCCGTAGGAGAAGTTTCAGGTCCAGATTCTAGGTAGAACTCCCTAGATCTGAGAAATACTGAATCACAGGACGTCCTCCTTGCCTCAAGGCCATCCCAATCTGTAGCTAAAGATCTGATGGTGATAACTCTTCAAGAAATCCTCTAAAATGATGTTTGAGGACCTGCAAATAGAACCCAAGTGCTGAAATACCCTCAAGCTCTCCTGATTGGCTGGATCGAACTCTTCTTCAAGTGATGGTGCGCCCCTACTGGAAATTCCTGAACAGTACGACCCTGTTTCTTTCCTGAGTCGATAGGTGGATCTGTGATGAGTGTAGAATGGTGTGGGTGGAGTATTTCATCCATGAGACCAATATTGGAACAAGGTGAGTGGGTATTTCACCACTGAGTTGCTCACAAGGGTTTGTGACAACAAAACCCTCAAATTGTATGCTCAAGAGCAGTAACAAGAAAATACCGAAATCCAAAATGCCCAAGAAGTGCACCCTAGCCTTATCTTTATACTTTTTATTCTATTTTCCTGTTGAGTTAGCTTAAATCCTAGAGTTAACCCTAACTCCAACTCTAGCTCTTCTATTTCTTCATTGAGTTATCTTTTAACTCTTTTTCACCTTTTTATCAAGTCAACTTAAGAATATAACCTTAGTTTGGTTGAATTTTCCCCTCAATGTGAGACTATGGCCTAGTGGGGACACCTAGACCACTAAGTCTTCCAAACCTCTTCATCAAGAGGTGGGGGACATTAAAGTCTCCCCTGATTGAAATTGCTTGTCCTCAAGCAATTCCAAACCTATCTCCCATAATATCTGCTCATTCTCCCACTTGGCATCCTCAATGGGTAAGTCTTTCCACCTGATCAAATACTCCTTAATGCTTCTCTTCCGGAGCCTTTTCTCTCGAACATCCAGTATCTCTTCCAGAATCAACACAAGTTGTCCTTCTTCGTCCATGGGAGGTAGTGTCTCAATGGGAATGATGTTCTGGCCGATAGCTTTCTTTAGGCAGGATACATGGAAGACGTTGTGTATTCAGCTGCCCTGTGGAAGATCTAACTCATAGGCTACGACCCCTATCCTTCTGCTGATCCTATAGGGCCCAAAGAAACGTGGTTGTAGCTTTTCTATTCCATTTCTTTTTATAGAAGCCTGCCGGTAGAGTTGGAGCCTTAAATAGACTAAGTCACCAACCTCAAAAGTACGCTTCACTCTGTGCTTATCTGCTTGGACCTTCTGTTGGTTCTGTGCTCTCTGTAGATGATCCTTCAACTCTCAGAGGATGTCTTGGCTCTGTTGTACCCAATCCTGTACCATCGGTGCCCTACTGTCCCCAAAGGCAATATCCATAAAGGAGATTGAATCATAGCTATATAAAGCTCTGAATGGTGTCATGCCTATGGATACATGATGGGTGGTGTTGTAGCAGTATTCTGACCCATGCTTTTTGTTGTCCTGCTATGTAATTTCTGAGGTAGCCTTCCACCCATTTGTTGAATATTTTAGTCTGGTCGTCCGTCTGAGGGTGATAGCTAGTGCTAGGGGTCAATGTTGTGTCAACTAATCTGAACAGCTCCTGCCAAAACGTACTCATGAACCTGCTATCCTTGTCACTAATAATGGTCTTTGGTAGGCCGTGCAACCTGAATACCTCTCTGAAAAACAGTTCGGCCACCTGTGCTGCGTTGAAGTCTGTGGCTATGGAAAAGAAGTGTGCAAACTTCGTCAACCTGTCCACTACTACAAAAATGCAGTCCTTCCCCTGTGCTCTGGGCAAGCTGGTGATGAAATCCATGGATATGCTTTCCCACTTGTGCTCTGGAATGGGCAAGGGTTGCAGCAGTCCCGATGGGTGAGTGTGCTCATCCTTGTTCTGTTGGCATGTAGTACATTCTTTGACATGATTAATCACATATTCCTTGAGGCCCTTCCATGAGAACCTCTCTCTCACCTGTCTATATGTCTTACTAATCCCTTGGTGTCCTTTCATTGGTGAGTTATGACATGCATGTAATACCTTGTCTTTGAAAGTCGATCCAGGAACTAAGAAAAATCAGCCCTTGTAATAAATGAGGTCCTTCACGACTCTAAAGTTATCATCCTGTATCTGTTCATCCAATAGCTGACAAGCAAACTGATCCTTTGCATATTCCACCACCAAGTGGTCCTTCCAGTCAAATGACATACCTGTCATGGAAAAAATGGATGGCCTCCTAGATAATGCATCCGCTACTGCGTTGTTCTTCCCTTTGACGAATTCAATGTCAAAGTCGTAGGCATGTATTTTGCTTACCCATTTTTGTTTCCTTTCATTCAAATCCTTCGGCTCCAATAGGTATTTAATATTGTTATGGTTTGATTTGACCACAAACCATGCACCTAACAAATATTGCCAAAATTTGGCTAGGGCATGCATGATAGCCAGCATTCTTTGTCATAAATGCTATAAAGCAAGTCAGGGCCCTTGAGTTTCCGACTTTCATAGGCAAGAGGGTGCCTATTCTACATCAGTACGACCCCTATACCTTCCCCTGAGGCATCACACTCCAAGGTGAAAGGTAGGCCGAAATCTGGAAGGGATAGAACTGGGCATGTGCTCATTACCTTTTTCATTTTCTCCATCGTAGCTTGAGCTTCTTCACTCCATTTGAAAGCCCCCTTTTTGGTCAAATTGGTCAAGGGTGCACACAGTTGAGAAAACCCTTTGACAAATTTCCTGTAGTATGTGCATATGCCTAGGAATCCTCTTAATTCTGTGAGTGTCTTAGGAGTAGTCCACTCCATAATGGCTGTTATTTTCTCCTGATGTACCTACACCCCTTTTGCTCCTATGATGTGTCCCAAGTAGAGCACCTCTATCATCCCAAACTCACACTTGGATTCCTTAGCATACAGTGACTGTTACTCCATGATCGACAGGATTTGGTCCACATGCCGAAGGTGTTCCTCCCACGTCTTGCTGTAAATGAGCAAGTCATCAAAGAATACTATCAAGTGTTTCCTCAATTGTTTGTTGAACACATGGTTCATGCAAGACTGAAATGTGGCTGGGGCATTGGTTAGCTCAAAGGGCATTACCAAGAACTCATAATGGTCATAGTGACACTTGAAAGTCATTTTTGAGATATCCTCCTCCCTCATCTTGATTTGATGGTAGCCAAAATGAAAGTCAATTTTTGTGAAGTAGACAGCTCCATGCATCTCATCAAGCAACTCATCAATCCTGGGTATAGGGTACCTATTTTTGATCATCTTTTTATTCAAGGCCTGGAAGTCAATGCACATCCTCATCGTTCCATCCTTCTTTTTAACCAAGACTACTAAAGAAGCAAAAGGGCTAGAGCTTGGCCTGATGTGTCCCATGTCTAGAAGCTCCCTGATGGCCTTCTCTATCTCATCTTTATACTTCCTTGGATGCCTATATGGTGTGGTGATAACTGGTTTATCCCCTGCCTCCAGTTCAATGATGTGCTCAAACCCCCTGTTTGGTGGCACACCTGGAGGAATCGACCCAAACACCTTATGGTGCATGTCAAGGATCTCTTTGATCTCTGGGGTGTAGTGCACTTTACCCTTCTCATCCACATGTGCCGAAATCCTACATTTAGCTGCATACACAATTTCCTCTCTCCTGAAGATAGCTTCCATCCTCTTGGCCGTAACCACCCTAGCAGAGTTACCTGTCATGCCTCTGAGCACGCCCTTTCATCCTCCTTCCTCTACAAAGGACATCTCCATGGTCTTGTAATTGGTGGTGATAGTCCCTAATTTGTTGAGCCACTGCACCCCTAGGATGATGTTAGTGTCTGGAAGGTCCATCACATAGACGTCCTGTACTAGTTCATGCCTTCCCAAGGTGAGCTTCATACCTGGAATGTATCTTTCATAGGGCATAGTACTACCACCTGCTACTTCTACCTTGAACCCTTCAAATTCTTCTGTGGGTATATGTCTCCTCTTCAACAATGCTGCGTAAATGAAGTTGTGAGAGTCTCCCCCATCAATCAATATGGACACTCTCTGTCCCTGCAAGACCCCTCTCATCCTGAAGGTGTTGAATTTGGGCACCCCACTGATAGATGCCAAGGTGGCCTTCCCCCCAGCCATAGTATCCTATTATGGAATCTCCTCTTCTGTTGCCTCTGTGGTTTCAGCCTCTATGTTTTGTATTTGACCATAATCTTCCTCCTCCTCATTGTCTGAAGTAACCTCTATGTAGTGTACTTGGCCATGTCCCATGCACTTGTGTGATGGGTTCCATGGTTCTTCGCATGTGAAGCAGAGTTGCTTCCTCCTTAGTTCCCTCCTAGTGTTGTCATCTATTTTGCCACGACCCATGTCAAACCCCCTTGGGTCACATCCCCCTCGGTTCACAAGAGGTCTTTGATCTCTTCCTCCAGTGTTAAGAGGTGGTCTAGGAATAAGTTTTGGTTTGGCAGCTGGCCCTAGGTCCCTCGTCCTCCAAATAGCATCCTGTAGACTGGCGGGCTTGAAAGCCTTTACCCAACCCCTCAAGGGTTCCATCAACCCTTCATTAAACAACATCATAAGTTTGGTTGGTGAGATGTCTTGCACCATGACTGCTAGTCTCTGAAATTCTTCAATGTATACCTCTAGTGCACCTGTCTGTCTGAGATATGTGAGCTCCCTGAAATGCAGCTCTGGATCCCCCTGATCAAAAAAATCAATGAGCCTCTGAGTGAAGTCTGTATATGCCATGATCTGATTGTGGCCTAGGGTGATCAATCCATGGTACCACCAATCATGAGCTTTTCCATCCAAGTTCATGGTGGCAAACTTGATGGCTTCCATCTCTCTCATGGGGTTAAGCTGTAGATAAGTATCCAGCTTCTGTACCCATGCCTGTGCTGTCATTTTCGTCATGCCATCAAAGTATGGGATTTCTATCTTCCCCATCCTTCGTTCCAACTCATAATTGCTTCTGTGATTCGACTTAGGTTTATTTCTGAACTTAAGCTGGCAGTATTGGTCCAAGGACATCTGTCTCTGAATTCCCAAGTCTAGCTCATGGTACTCCTTAGTACACTGAACCATCTGCTCAAGAAAATCATCCACCTATTCCTACTGTGACTGTCCATCTGTGAATGTGGGTAAGTATGGTCTAGGAGTAGCCCTGCTACCCATTTGCCCATGTGGGGTGCCCCCTCCATGGCTGCCCTCTAACTAATGATAGGAAATCTGTTCAGGGTTATATTTGGGAGCCTTCTATGGGTTGTACTTGTTCCCCTCTTGTGAACCACCAGTCTCTCTGTTTCCATATATCTCTAGTCCTTTCCCATTATGAGTTATCTGCAGTAATAGATCAACTATCCTAGTCTGGTTCTCATCCACCTTCCTTAGGTTATCATCTACTTTTTTCAAGGTCTCAGTAATTTCGGCTTGTCCTCTATCGGTTATGTCATAGTTCTCCTGTAGGTGAATGACGAATTTACTTTCTGTTTAGTTTATGGATTTATTCAATTCTCTTGCCAAGTAAGCCAAGCCCTGTGGTTCACCTTCCTCACCTGAACCCTCCATTTCGGCCTCTATTTCACTTGCCTGTTTCTTCTTTCTACCCATGTATATACCACTGTACCAATGCATGCACTAATCCTCACAGACTGAGAGGATCAGAGCTCTGATACCACTGTAATGATCCCAAGCCAATTTTTTGCTTGAAACCACTAACTACCACTGTGTGTTTGTTGATTATTTGTTGTGCAGGTGGCTATTGATGTTTCATCCTTAGGGTTTGTTCCAGTTATTTAAATGGTGTTCATACAAGATCTATCCAACACATGCAAGATTACAATAATACTCAAGATATGGGAAACACAAGCATAGATCTGACCTTTATTATGAAAAGCATGAACCAGATACAATATAGAGCAGATTTGGAATAGTCCTCAGATGGATCCAATAGATAATAGATATGAGCTGCTACAAAATGCTCCTGCTAATACAAAAGATGTCTCCAAAGGCTGAATACAATCTAAATACCCAAGGTGCCAACAATAGGTGAATGCTCAACCCCCCCTGGGCTGCTGGTACGTCCTGCTGGCTGAAAGAGACCAATATTTCAGCCTAGCTAAAGGAGATGCTCAAATCATGCCAAACTCCACCAAAATGTAGATCAGGATCAAGGAAACCCCTTTCGGAAGTCTGAAGCTCAAATACTCAATCCTCCTCCATCAATGGTTGAAACCCTAATGCAGTCTGATCCCCCCTGAAGCCCTGAATAGATCAACAAGTCGTTCTGAATGAAGGACACCTCCAAAACCTCTGAAACTCTCTGGAATGGTAGATCAGGCTGTGGAAACCTCGTAGGAGAAGTTTCAGGTCCATATTCTAGGTAGAACTCCCTAGATCTGAGAAATACTGAATCACAGGACGTCCGCCTTGCCTCAAGGCCGTCCCAATCTATAGCTAAAGATCTGATGGTGATAGCTCTTGAAGAAAGCCTCTAAAATGATGGTTGAGGACCTACAAATAGAACCCAAGTGCTGGAATACTCCCAAGCTCTCCTGATTGGCTGGATTGAACTCTTCTTCAAGTGATGGTGCATCCCTGCTAGAAGAACAGTACGGCCCTGCTTCTTTCCTGAGTCAATAGGTGGATCTGTAATGAGTGTAGAATGGTGTGGGTGGAGTATTTCATCCCCGAGACCAAGCTTGGAACAAGGTGAGTGGGTCTTTCACCACTGATTTTCTCACAAGGGTTTGTGACAGCAAAACCCTCAAACTGTATGCTCAAGAGCAGTAACAAGAAAATACCAAAATCCAGAATTCCCAAGAAGTGCACCCTAGCCTTCTCTTTATACTTTTTCTTCTATTTTCCTGTTGAGTTAGCTTAACTCCTAGAGTTAACCCTAACTCCAACTCCAACTCTTCTATTTCTTCATTGAGTTATATTTTAACTCTTTTTCACCTTTTTATCAAGTCAACTTAAGAATATAACCTTAGTTTGGTTGACCTTTCCCCTCATTATAAGACTATGGCCTAGTGGGGACACCTAGACCACTAAGTCTTCCAAACCTCTTCATCTAGAGGTGGGGGACATTACAGCCTCGTGCTCTCTCCTCCTTCCTGGCAAACAACTAGCTCAAATGAAATACAAAGTCAAAACAAGAGGGATTAAAGAGGGAGAGTGTTGCTAAGGAAAGGCTCTTTCATCAAACCCTAAAAGAAAACGGCCCTAGGTGTAGATGACCTAGGCCTGGGACGTCCTCTTCCTCTTGAAATAAAAAAGGTACAGCTAGCTAAAGGGAGGAAGAAAAAGGAGTGTAGCTATGGCTAGGCTCTCTTCT
This sequence comes from Picea sitchensis, assembly GCA_010110895.2. NCBI lineage: Eukaryota > Viridiplantae > Streptophyta > Pinopsida > Pinales > Pinaceae > Picea > Picea sitchensis. Next base: position 61,420 of record SNQJ01S0019847.1, read on the forward strand.
TCTTCTTCAATGGCTAAAAGATTTTCTATCAGGGGACATGAGACAAGGACCTACTTGTGTGCTTGTCACCTAGGGTTTTTATTCAGAAAATTATAAACACATGTAATAAAATAAGACTACAACCATTCAATTAAGAAGTTTTGCAGAAAAATACTTACAATTCATCAAGAAATAATCAATCAAACCCTAGTTGTAACACCTTCCTTCAAGAAAAACACCATAGAATGCCAAAAATCTCTTCCTTCAACAAGTGTGCCTTCTTTAAATCAGCCAATAACCCAAATAGGGTGTTAAAATCAGACCTCACTATGAGTTAGTCAGTTGTGATGATAAAAATGAGAGTCAAAATCCCTCATTTATACAAAACCTTGACCTAAATTTACATTTTAGGTCAGGTAAAAAGGCCGACAAGGCCATAATATCAAATCATATTGTTTTTACATTTAATTGTCAAATTAAGTCTTAAATCAAACAAAAAATAGAGTAGAATCCCCTCTGAGTGAGACGTTAGCCCTTCTTACGACAAATGGGGCATCCAGGAGTAAGACGTTAGCCCTCCTTGGGCTTCTCCAAGATGCCACACGTGCCAACACTGCCCAATCTGCCTCCCAAGACGTCCATAACGCTGGATGACGCCATGGCCATGATGGGTGACGTCCTAGGCCTTACAAGGCCAACGTTCCACTGAAAAGGGTCAATCCCCCTAGGTCAGGCTCTATCGGGGTGCCTTTGGTGGAACATTCTCTTTTCCTCTGCTGCAATGCTCTGGATCCATATCCATCCTATCTTTGCCCCTTAATGGGGTCTCAACATCCACCTGGTGGGCTCTTCAGCCCCATGGAGGTCCGAATTGATCATCTCCCCATGTGTACCGGTCGAAATGGTACCTGTCTGTCGGGTATGGTCCTACACATCAAAGGCTACACCCTCCAGGGGCTCATTAGTGACAGGGATCATAGCAATGCCAATCACATTTCATCATTAATATTATTAAATACATGCATAAAATCCCTAATACATCAGTTGATAGCTCAAAGATGTTAGACAAGCCTGCAATACAAGTCTGGGGAAAAGGACAAAGTGTCCTATTGGGCTAGTGTCTACAGGAGAAGGAAAGTTCCCAGAAAGACCTATTCTAAGCCATGTGAATGGGTGGTGTGGTTAGGGGAGGTCCAAGCATGTGGGTGCAATGGAGGCCAAGGATGCAAAGGTGTTACCTATGGGTACATTTGTAGAAGGCAAGCTGTCCCTGTCATGGATGCATTTTTTCCAAGCCCACTCTTGCCTTTATTCCTTTTATCTTTTTATTTTTTATTTGTTTTTTATTTGAGAGCTAACCAGGGGACACTGCCTTGGCATGGTGACCAGAGTTGACAGCGTTACCCACAAGTACTTTCATAGAGATGAGAAGGTTGGCTCGTGATGAGACCCCCTTTCCCTTGGCCATGCAACCAAGAGTCACTTCCCTGACGTGGTAACCAGTTGGTGGCAATGTCATACTGCTAGGTACCCATGGTCCTAATAGGCTGGCTCATGATGAGACCCCCTATCCTCTGATTAGGTCTTGTTTTATTATTTCTTCAGGCCCCTCTTGTCTCTTGCTGAGAATATTTTTATTACTTTCTTGGGGATCCCTGGGTGAAGCATCTCAAGGTTAATTTTTAGGCTTTTATCTTTTACCAGCCTGCTTTTACCTTCTAGGCCTTTAGCCCCTTCTTCCCAAGAGGTAAGGTGCAGTCCTGAAGTAGGTCAACCCAATGCTTAGACAAGGGGAATGGGATAGGTGAGCGGGAAACAAGATGTAAGAGTGGTGCTATGATGGGAGCGGACGATGGCTTTTTAGAAATCTCCCCAGTGGCAAACCCAAACCTACAGACATAGGCTTGCTAGGGCATCCTGTCAATCCCCCCAAACAAGGTCAAGTGGGAAAATGTAAGATCCAAGCATTCGTTAGAAATAAAAGGAATCAAATGCATACATTTAAAGGTTTTAATGATCAAATCTGACACATACCATGATACCTGGACTAATTACCTCATGAAGAAAAAACCTCTTTTGATACAGGACCAAACCGATGGTGATGGATGTTGTCACTGCTGACAAGATAAATACGATGGAAGAAGAAAAGGTGGGCCCTTCAGGGCCATGCTTATGTCAATCCTGCTCTCGGTACTCCATGTCTAGGAACTGTGGGCCTCGAGACATGATCTCCTTGTTATCCCTGAAAAGTGGGGATAACAGGTCCATCCTTCATTGCATGAGAAGAGTGTGATAATATTCCTTCTTGTATAATGAGCCTTTGCCATCCCATAATGAGGGGAGGCCTTTAGCAAATAATTGTTCAAAGGCGTCTTTAAACTCCTGTATGCTAAGGTCCATTTGCATAGCTTTATTCTGAACTGATCTGAGTAGGTTGTGTTTGGCAATGATTCTTCTGGCTGAAATGATTAAAGTGGTCCTGTCTTTCACACCAATGGTCTGAAGATCGGCAGTTGTTATGGCATTTAATAAGTTTATGGAATTTTGAGCCCATTCCGAGGGCTTCTTTGCTAGCACTTCATTTACAACAACACATTTGTTCCGAGCTGTAGCGGCCATGTTGTCTTTGTCATTGATAAAGTTCAGATAACTTCTGAATTTAGCAACCTCCACAACAATCGCGTCCCATATCACATGTTTGGCTCCCTGCAGTAGCGTTTTACCCATCAATTTGGTTTTTATCTTGTTCACTCTTTCTTGTAGGTCTTGGTTCTCTCTATGGATTTGAGCTAATTTCTTGTCCTTCACCTTCGCCTCTTGTTTCAACTTTTCTAAATTTTCGTTTAGATTCTTGATCTCGCCTATTTTCAAACTTATCTGGGACATAGCCTGAACTAACCCCTCAGCATTTGATCCACCCTCCGCATTAGCATGTATGATAATCTCCATATCTGATATTGTCGCCTACATCTATGACCAACTTTCTTTCTCCTTCTCCAATTGCAACACTTTAGCCTTGTAGTCTAGAGCCTCTTGTCTGAAGGTTTCCTTTTCCTGCTCCAAAGTAGTTAACTCTGTTGTCTGTGGATGGTCTATAGGTGACATCTTCAATATTTTCTTCAAACTTTGGATCATTTTATCCTTTTTGTCCAAAGAGGCTTTCACCCCCTGTGGACCTTCAGACTCTAATATTTTTACCTGCATCATCCAAGCTTTGTTGGACACCTTCTCTTGTTTCAGTTGTCCATCAAGTTTCAATACATGTGTCGTCAACCTTGCAACCTTCAGAGATAAGTTTAGGTAATCAACGTACAACATATCACTGACATTTCTGTGGAATTTCACTTTGTCAGGAGCGTCTATGTTCTCATAGTGTACCTTGAACTCGGATATCTTATCATTATCGGCCACTGTAATTATGAATGTCTTCTTCTCGACATCTCTGACTGAGAGTAAATGAGCTTTGCGCTGAGATGTCCCTTCTACTTCGAGAAAAAGCTCCTTTATCTCACTATTGGCCATACTCCCTTTCACGACATACTGATGTAGCAAGTCTTCCTTAGATTGATAAACCATCCTGGGAGTCTGGCCAAATACGTGCTTCCTGCTGCTGAAGACCTTCATGCTGCCTTCGTTTTGTGGTTTGTTTTCAGTATTGATCTCTTTGTTCTGGATCTTGGTATCTACCATCTCCATGCACGTCTTTTCTTTCTATTCTTCTTCTTCCAAGTCAATAATTGGAGAAGGTGATGTGACTCTCATTTTCTTGAGTGTGTCTTGTTGGCTGCTAGCCCCTAGGGCTTCTGAACTACTTCTCTTATTAAGGATGCTCATTTTAGGACCCTTGATAATCAACCTGGGTGAGGGTTTTTGAGTTGGGCTTTGCTGGGAAGTAATCTTTGTCTGATTTGCTTGATCATGCAATGTGATGACCTCCATTTCTATGCAGGTCTCTAGATTGGCCAATTTATCTAGTTCTTCAACGTGATCGTGTTCATAAGGGCCTTGTCTGCTCGCCAATCTCCTCTTTGATATAACATGATGTGGATCATATCTTCTTCCTTGCAATTGTGTGAACCCAAATTCATTTAGTTTAGACTGAATTTGAGGCAAACAAGACTTTCTCTTCACCACAAAAGGACCCACCACAAACGAGAATTTCATATTTGAAGCCTTGTGAGCTTTGAGGAAGTGTTCAGTCTCTGAGATGATCCTTTGTCTTATAAATTCCAAAGAAAATATCCTGGGAGTCAGGAAAATTGGTAAAAGGTGAGGTCCTTCTTGGCATCCGTATACCCAAATCACAGTGGACTGAGTGAAAAACATCCAGTCTCCCATCGTATTCTCCAGACTCGGCTGCAATGAACTCTTCATCTCTTCCTGGACTCTTGGCAAATYTGAACCGAAAATGAGACTGTATATTTTGGACATGATTTTGTTTATGAAGATGAGCATGGTGATATTTTTACACTCGGTCGAAAYAAATGCAGCTTTAGGAAGCTCGGTATTGTTAGATCCTAGAAACATTCTCAACAGATGAGAATAGTATCTGAAATGTCTTAACGAACTGAAATTAACCAGTTGTTGATGTATATTCTCCACAATAAATTCATCAAAACTGACACAGACTGATTGCCCAGACTGGAAGAAAATTATCAGGATCCCTAACATAACCTCTACCACCAACTTGTCATTGTCTAGACCTAGAATTTGACTCAGCAGAGAGCAAGCCCACTGGACTTCGACGATCATGACACTTAGATTGGCAGGAAGGGATAGACTTTCTGAATGATGTTCAGGTTTGACTATGGTTTGCAGAAACAGGGTTTTTACCTCAGGCAAGCATTCTCTATAAATCATAATCATTCTCTGTTCCTCAAAGGGTTCTGACACTATAGGGGAGGCGTCTGATATATTTAGGGCATGGTGGAGCGAGGGACCATCTGCTTTACACAGGACTTCTAACCCTAATTTGTTTAAGATGACTCTTTCTCCCTAGGAATTTCTCTCTGCACACCAGCTCACAAATTCGGGGAATGGGAAAATTGTTTCTGCGACATAAGGGGCGAAAGAGGCTCAAGCCGCTTCAAGAAAGGATATTTGGAATCCAACGTTGTTCAACAAATTCGCTTTAGACACAGAAATGGGCAAGACCGTCGTCACTGTGTCAAAAAATTCAGAATCTCTGTCAATTAGGGAATCCTCCCTGGAGGGAGTATCTGGTTCACTCACAGATAAAACAACAGGGTTGGCAGCCATTGTGAAGAATACCTGATAACTGGTGAGAAAAATGGTCTGGTTCGGTTCTGAATTTCAAAATTTGGATAGAAGCTTTGCGCCAAATCTCCGAACGTTCGACTGCTTCAAATACTCATAGAATAATGCCCGGGGTCCCTCCTTTTATAGGCGTCTATTACCATCGGGGTTTGCAGAAAAGAAGTTTTGGATGAACCACCCTTAGCCCCAATGTGTCTTAGAGAACGTCGTGTGTCCATGATTTAAACCAGGGCAGTTTTTCCCGGTCCACCCCCTGTCGGCTAATTCTCGTGCTACTTCAATCGCCGAATTACACCTCAATCGTTAATATGGGTCGTTTCAAGATCTACGGTCAGAGTCTTTCCCGATAACTTTGACATCGGAGGTTGAAAAAGGTGGTTTTGGTTAGACAACCCTCATTTCCGATGTGCTTCTAAGGGCGCCACGCGTCCCGCAAAAAACCGTGACGGTTTTGACGGTTTTCCCCGGCCCACCCTTGACCGCTTAATATCTGTGCTAGTTGTATCTCCGATACACGTCTCGGTCGTTGATCTGGGCCGCTTTTGAGATCGACGGTTTGTTGAGTTTTATTCTTCATATCTCCGCTATTTCGTCCAAATGCCACCAGATATAGACAGGTCCTCTAAATTTATCACATCTCTTCGGTGATTTAATCCATCATAAAATTTCTGAAATTGGGACACCAGCTGGGAATTATATGGTGATAACCGGATGTACTTCATTATCAAGGGTTTACCATTCTAGGTTTAACGCCAGATTTTTTGTTACTTTATCATTTGTTTTTTTTTCTTTTATGGAGGAGATGCCTTGGGTACTTTTTATTTTGCTATTATTGCTATATTTATAGTCCCATTTACCTATTTTGGTCATTAAAGGGCATTAATATGATTTCATTTCTCATGTAGAAATCTCTTTCTCAATATCTATTGGTAAAGAGAGTCCTGCTAATCTCTTTACTCTTTCTCTTTGAACGGATTTTGTGCTTGTTGGTTTCTAAGCCATGCTCGCTTCTTCTGAACCACTTTCACCATTCTCCAGTGAGTCTTTGCTAATATGGTTATGCAGAAACAAGAGGTATCTAGCAAGTCTATCCATCTGATATCATAATCACATATCCATGAAAATCAGGATGTAGCTGGAAGAAAAAATATTTGTATTTACAAAAAATCCATAACCATATTTGCCCCAAAACCAAATCATACCTTTCAATCTCTATGATGTCAAAATCAAGATGATCAACATAGCATTGTATTGCTCCAATCTACTCCCATTTCCATATTGAGACACAAGAACCATCTGAAAGTAAAAAAAAATTGGATGAATGGAGATCTTTAAATAATAGAAAGTTTAGGAAGCATGGGAAGAACAAAAAGATGTGTTTATGTGAAATGGTAAAGAAATTATAAGAAAAGGGACATTGGAAAACCTGATTAATGTATAGGAATTGAAGACCCTCTGTATCTGTGCATGACATATAGGACTGTTTCAGGACAATATTGGCTTTCCAAGATTTACTAGAAGAGAGATGCTTTGTAAATAGTAGAAACTTAGGAATATGAAATGAAACTCCGAAATCCAGATATCCATAATTTTAGTAAGAACTCTATATAGAATAGAAAAGATTATGCAGGTAGAAGAGACTTTCGAGGAATAGCTTGATATACAAGGCTAAATTCTGAGAAACCCATAAGTGAGGTTAAGGAAGATACAAATAAGCAATTTATGTGGTTGGAATTACAGCAAGGAACCTCTAAAACTTATCTTGCAGATTGTTATTTTGTGCTCTGTTGTCACCAATATACAAGGGAAGAAATATATGTAGAGACGACCCCTTTAAAAAATTAGGCAGCGATTTATATAACTACATTCACAAAGGCTTAGTAATCCTAGTGGGGAATTACAGTAAGGAACCTCTAAAACTTATTTTGTAGATTGTTATTTTGTGTCTGTTGCCGTCCTAATACACACTTGCAAATGTGAGCAAAGTCCAGCTCACTTAGTGTGTCCTTGGAGGCACAATGCCTAGGTTCGCAGTCCACACTGTCACCTTGACTGGAACCTCTTCCTTCTAGGCTTACTCCTAGGGAAGCCAAGGGGGGTAGACTCTAGTTACTAGATGTGATTTAACTTTAATTTTTTAGGAGTTGGTTTTAATTTGTTAAAGGCTTGGGGAAATACTAGCCTAAGATGCTAAGGCAACAAATGCAAAGTGCAAGATTAACTAAATGACAAGCAACCATTTCCCTAAGTCAACTAATACTAGTGCCTAAGGTTGGGCAAGGGGTCAACTAAGTTTGAGGGTGGTTCAATTACAAAAATATTACAATTAAAATAAGTTGAAACTATCCCCACAAACAAGCATACAACTACTTACATAAAGAATAAGAGATGTTACAATAATTACACAAAGATACAAATGAACAAGATTATACAATGATGCCCCAAGTGAGAGTTTAAGAAACGTTTAACTCAAGATCAATCACATAAGCCAAGCATGCCCCAATAGCACTTACTCTATTGGACTGTTTTTCAATGGCAACCACTAAAGCACTCAAGATTCAAAAAGATGATGCTTCCCCAAGTGGGATACTCAACTTCTTCTTGAATCACACCATAAAGCATAAAAAAGATGTGCAAGTTTGTAAACTCAAATGCTCATAAAACTTAAAATACTTAGAAAGACAAACCATAAGAATGGAATTAAGATAAGTAAATGTGAAGTACTTACAAATGTGTGTTCCTAAACATTCATCTAAGATCCCCCAAAACACATGGATTGTCTATGCAACTAAGTGGTTAGGAGTTTCTTAAAAGTTAAGTAAATTTTATTTTCCCTCCCCCTAACTATGTTTGGAGCCTTAAACCCTCTCCTCTTATAGCCAAATAACTGTCGGGTGCTCAATATAGTAAGGAAACGAGGCCCACCCTAGCTTCCACGGTCAGCTCTGACAATAAGAGTACTTCTCGAAAAGGACACCCACCTGGAGCGTCACGGGACGGTCCCCTGCCACTTCCTTCCGTTGTTTTCCTCAAACCCGTTTTAGATGGTGGAGATGGCTGAATTAGGATATCCTAAGTTGTCTAAAATATTATTATGACTCGCGGGTGAGTCTTTAGGTGTGTTTGGAGTGTTTAGGAGTATTTTAAGTGTCCGAAAAGTGTGATTTATACCCAAAACCGAAACTGAAAAGCTTGCTATGAATGTGTTGCAAAATGTGAAATTGATAACCATAAACACATATAAAACATCAATGGAAAGCTGAGAAGATACATGTCATTCATTCATCATCTACTTAACCATGTCATTCACCATTCCATATGTAAACTTGAAAGAAAAATATGAAGTGAAGGCAAGAACAACTTGCCACTTATAACAGAAAATTGCTTTGAATCCTACTCACTAAACCATAAATCATCCCTTAAGAAGCTTGTTGAAAATGAAAGTACTTGCTGAAAAGATAAATTAGATCCTACACCATTAACATGTCCATGAGAGGCTTTGCAAACTTAAATGAAAAAACTTGAAAGTTGAGAGATAAGTTTGCCCAAAATGTATTACCACTTAAGCATAGATGTGTGTTGTATTTAGATATGCAATTACTTATATAATAGTGAAACTCAAAACATGTAAACGAAACTATGCATCTAAAACTTGAACTAAGATTAACAATATATGTGAATGATACCATAACTCTAGAATATTTTAATCATGTGAGCATAAACAAATCATCAACGCATACTTATCTAGCCATATGATATTGGGGTTACTCTCCCAAGGTGTGGGCAACTAAAAATTTCTGAAAATGAAAGAAAAAAAAAAAAAAAAGAGGCAAACCACTCACAATGGCACAAAGGTAGGAGGAGAGCCACCACCAATTTTGTGCCGAGGTTTTGGAAAGAAAGAAACAAATGAATATTTAAAATCTAATACTTGATTTTTGAGGGGTTGGCTTGGCCAATCACAATCCCAAGGTGTAGGCAACAAAAAAAAAAAAAAAAAATTGCTTGAAAATGAAAGAGGAGGTTAAAGATATAACTACAAATCCCCTTGGAAGGTTTTCTAGTGTTGTGTGGACTTCTTGATGTATCCAAGCCTCTCCAAATCAGATCTGAACATGAAAAAACAACAAGGTTTCCCTTGCTAAGAGAGCTACACACAACAATACAAGCTTGGAAAAATTTCTCTTTTTAGGGCAAAAATTTCCCTTTAGAAATTTATGAAAAATTAGTTTTGATGACCATGAGACTAAGTATGCTAGCTTCAAGTATGGGCTCTGTGAATATGAAGGCAAAGCAATACAAGAAGCTTTCTTGGGTGTATGAGAGTCTCGAAGAATAGACTTTTACCCAGGCACATCTAATGAAACCCTTGAGGTTCAAACTACAAAAAACTCAATACAACAACATGCATACAATGGATGAATATGGAGGGTTAAACTAATAGAGTGAGAAATGCACATTATCTGGCTAACCACATATATAGATTCACAAAGATACTCTTTGCAAACCATCAAATAAAATACTTTACTAAGATCCATTCTTACATGCATCATATCAAATTGAAAGATTATACCTCATATGTTTGCAAGATCCAAAATAGTTGTAGATCTTCCCAAAATATCCTCAAAAGTTTCCTTTTATTAGATCCAAAATACTTGTAGATCTTCCCAAAATATCCTCCAAAGTTTCCTTTATTGTTGCTTCAAGAAGAGGGATGTTGGAGAAATACTTACTCCAAACCCTAGAGCCAAAGAGTGAAATGATGGAGCAATGAGAGAGAGAGAAAGAGTGGAAAATCAAGTAGCATAACAATAGCACAAGATATGGTGAGTTGGGGGGGAGAAATGAGATCTATTTATACTTGGAGAGGCAAACCTACCTCTCTTGTATCAATGCCAAGTGTCCACCACCAAGAACAAGAGTAGATCTCAAGGCTAGGGCACACCATCTAGGGTTTGAAAGCTAGATATAGGGTGTAGAAAAATGTAGGAGGTGTTGGGATMAAGAAAATAGGTGTGGGAGGCCTTGGGATTGATGCCAAGGAAGGTGAGAGGTCTCAAATAATTTTTAAAAAATCATTTGTGGAGTTTCTAGAAGAGGGGGGCGTAACTCCTCTTGGAGGGGGCAAAAAAAGAGTGAAATTGAAGAAATGGAGGGGGATTAATGAGAAAAAAGGAGTGGGATCATCCTAGGAGGTGATGTGGGGGTTAAAGGGAGTCATAACTTATGATAGGGGGTCCCAAATAAGTCACAACAACCTCCACCAAGGAAAAACGTCAATCCCCCTAGGGGGGCATGATTTTTGAGTGTAGAAGGTGGGTAAGGGGTTAGAATAGGTTGGAAAAGGTTGGAAGGCTAAAGTTATTCTTAGGGGGTCTCTCTATAACCATCATTTCAAAATTTCACATCATCTAACTCATTATTACAAAAATTGACATTTCGACAATGTCATACTTAGCAATTAAAATTGTTGTTTTAACTGACTGACACTCCGGGTGGACAAATGCATAGAAAAACTTGTCCGACTGAGATGAAACTTGGTCTATGGGTGTAGGAGGTGCTATTCCATTTATTTTGAGCACAAATACCCCTATCAAAAACCCAAAGACCCATTTTTTACAATAATTGCTCAAAAACATTTAATTAATTAAATAATTAAAATTCCAACCTTAGGAAAATTAATTAAATTTAATTAATTAAAAAAAACCTATCTAGACTCGACGAAATTCCGCGAAACTTTCTACAATGTATAACATGGTCATTTACATCATTCTTAAACAATAGCTACCAAAGGATGAGACCATTAGAACACAATTCACCACTTTGGAGGAATTATTGCAAGTGTGACGGAAAAACTCATGGGAAATCAACCAGGCTAAAAAGCCCAATTGACAACCTGAGGATAAAAAACCCACGGTGAAAAGAAATCTCCCAATGAAAACATCCCAAGGTACCTGACCTAACTATGATCCATGCAGACTTATTACATTATTAACCCATGCAGGGGTGCAGAAATTTCGTTTACAAAATTTTGTGCTGGAGCATAAAATGCCCAAGTAGAACCAATATTGTCTTCAACATACTTTCATCTGATGATGCATATCTTCATGGCACATGAGTTGACCCCCTAGCTGAATAGGCGGTCAACAGTGCCCTGCAATCACCAATATACAAGGGAACAAATATATGTAGAGACGACCCCTTTAACAAATTAGGGAGAGATTTATATGACTACATTCACAAAGGCTTAATAATCCTAGTGGGGAACTTCAATGCCAGAACTGTGTCTAAGCAAAGCACCAATGATCATAGGTGCATAAAATCCTTTGTTAACGGAGGAGATAGAAAGTAACAATAAAAAAACAATTTCTTGGTTATGAATTTCATCTGAAAATGGAGAAACTACATCAATGGGTAAGAACCTACTAAATTTGTGTTGTTATTTTGAAGTCTTAATCTTCTATAGTGAATAATGTTTTGAAGGAACTAGTGAATTCACGTTCATATCTAACCATGGATCCTCAAGTGCAGTGGATTATTTTAATAACCCAAGAGTCTATGGATAGACAAATAGACCTATTTCTCTCCAGTTAGAAGGTTACATAGTTCATAACCTCAGCAGTTAATATCCTGGTAACAAAGATGAATTAATTGAGAATAAACTTTCAAAATGCAGAAATGTACAGCCAAATATTGAAACAAGAAATTTCAAACAAGTTGCCACATAATTACAAGGAAAAGAATGAAATTGTGATAAAATCTCTTACAGAAGTAGCTTGAGTTCAATTCCAACAAGGTAAAACAAAGCACAAAGGTAAACCATGCAATGGATGTTTCAATGAAGATTGCAAAACTTTCCAGAAAGAAGAATGTAAATGCACAAGAGGAAAACAAACCAAGGCTACTTAAGGTGTTCAAAATGAAAATGAGGAAGGCGAAAGTGTTTTTAAGGTAAATACAGATAAGTTTGTGTGATGAGCTGAAATCAAACCCAAGGAAATTCTAGAAAAGACTACTCCAAGATTATCAAAATGGGGAACAATGATTTCAAGGAAAGGATATCCAATGTCAAGGAATCATGGGCAAAAGAGGAAGCAAAAGAGTTTGGACAGAAAGATTACTAGAACAGAAAAATAAGTCTTTTTAGAAGAGGAGATAAAAGATTATATCAAATACTCGGAGATATGTAAAGCCAAAGACCTATATAGTCTAATTGCATAAATGATTAGCTAGGGAAGTGTAACACCCAACGTAAATGTCGTTAATTATAATTACCATGCTATGGCATGGGAACATAATTAATTATGGTTTAAAGCTGCCAATGGCCGGCGTGTGGGTGAAGCCTTGAAAGTGCTGACCATGATATCACTAGAGGAAAGAGTGAGATTATTGTAGAGAGGGTCCATTAGTTCAAATGACCCAAACTCCTTTTACTGAGATAATGAGCCCCTCAGATTCCAAGGAGAAATAAGTTAATGAAAAGGATTGGTGGTTGAGTAATGAACCATCCCCATGAATGGAAGCTTGTAATTACGTTGAAGAAGCGTCAGCAGGAAATCTTGCAAGGTTTGAGACCAGTGAGCCGAGTTTCCAACAGAACCAAAAGGAACATGATGAGTAGAACCATCACAGGAAAAGATATATAGAAAATGAACCGCGAAAAAAAATATTGAAAGAGAGGAGAACGTGCAGAGATCTCCCATGAATGATGAAAAAAAGGTCGTGAGCTTGATATTGAGTGAGCATTGATAAACCTCATTGATTTCATGATAGAGAAAGAGATCTATGAAAGTTTGCAAAGAACATAAATCGAGCCGAAGTTGAAATAGAGAAAGAATCGCCAGCTGCGAGATTTCCCTAGTGATATCATGGCCCAGCATGGGGGTGGCTAGAGTGCTTAGAATGAATGCCTCTAAGCCTATGGTTGGGTGGGCGAACACCCAAAGTTAGTTAGTTGGTTGCAACATGTAATAGATAAGTATTCTCATGTCGTGTGTATTGGTGTAACTGTAGATTAAGTTGGATATCCTATGAATGTTTTTTCATGGATGTTCATGTTTTCTTAATGAATCGTATCATTTTATTTATGTGATTGTGTATTTAGGCAAGTAAGAAATTTTATGGTTCGGGCATGACTTGTACTCATAATTGCTTGAGCCACGTGGTGGCTTAAGTTAGGGAAATGAGTTGTGAGTTCGTTGACCTTGGCCATGATTTCATGTGTGCATGTGAGCCTCCTAGTGGTTACAGGTTCCTTGGAGGAGGGATTGTGTTAAATCTCAGGAGAGATAGTGCACATATCGCAGGCTCTTTGCAAGGTGGGAAGAGATCGAGAACCTTTAAGTCCTAGAGTGATGAATAAGCACAAAGAGGTGTGCCGAGTAGAATCCTCTCGATGTTAAGAGCAAGAGAAATAGCTCAAAGTGCCTAAGTACTTTAGAGTTGATGAAGCTCGGGAAGAATAGCGAGATTCAAGTCTATAAAGGGAAGATTCTTTCGGTTGGGAAGACAAATAGATGAGATTAGTTCGGAAGGAGCAGCTCTTCACGATTGTCGGATCTGGAGAAGGGATGCATATGTTAATCCTTTGAGCCCTTCCGACTTAAAATGGAGTGCATGAGGTGGGTATCCAATGTACAAGAGATGAATCCCTTGAAGTCCACATTATGTTCAGAGTTTGTTGGATAGGTTTAGTAGCTTGGAGGTAGGACTCAAAGCGTGAGGAGCTTCTGCTTGTCACCTAGATGGGGGGCTTTTTCTGTTTAGGGTGGCTAATCCCTAGGGATATGTCCCTAGTAATCTAGGGTTCTAAGGGGAAAGGATCCAAGGTTTTAAGGCTCAATGGTTAAGATAAGATTTCCCTTCATAGATTCTTGCCAGAAGATGATCAAGGGAAAGTATTCCACTGAAAAGGGCAACTGTTTTTGAGACAAGGAAAATAAAACTAAAAGCATGGGAATGGTGGTTAATGCTTCAAATTGTTAATGACTATCTTTAATATATACACATGAGCATGAATAAATGTAATTGTTGAACTCTGTGATTGCATTAAAAGCTAAGACTTATAATATCACTACTCAATAAATACAAAAGATATGGCATTCAATATATAAAATCAAATCCTTGTATTTTCACAATGCAATAAATGTGCTCACACTATATATATATTGTTGTTAGTCAAACACCTTTAAAAGGTGTGTCCATTTCATTCTAGGTTAGTTTTAGCTAGATAATAAAGTGGACGTTTTGCTAAATAAGCAAATGAAGTTGCTCAACACTCAAATTTCTATCAAAGGATGACAAAGCCTAGCGTTTTATACTAAACAAAGAGGGTTAAAAGAGGCAGCGTCATCAACTAGTCTAGAGTTAGTAGGCCTCTAAAAGTTTAGTTAGGGTTTCAATTCAAGAGTGTTTGAAAGATTGTTTCAACTTGGAAAACTCAGCGTTGCAATTTTAGACTAGTGCCTTGGGTTAATGGAGTCAAAGAGAGGCTAAAAGGCAGAAGATTTAAACCTAAGGACCGGAGAGTTAGGTTTAATGGTGTTCCAATGCGTGAGACACCAAATCAAAACCCTAAGGAGGCTCATTCGATTGTAGATAAAGCTAGGCCTCATGCTCCTCCTCTTTCCTTAAGACTCTTTGACAAAAGCATTAGTTATAAAGAAACATAAATCTATGTTTGAAAAGTGTTGTTTGGGGCCAAGGCTTTCCAAACCCTAAGAGTGAAACCCTAGGTGTAAAATTAATTGAGCTAAGGCGTCTTCTTCAATTTATGTTCAAACTAACTCAGAAAAGAGGAACTAGTGTAGCAATGGCTGAGCTAGGTTCTTCTTAATCAAATGTATTAAACAAGTCTTTATCATGGGACATGAAGCAAGGACCTACTTGTGTGCTTGCTCCCTAGGGTTTCAATGATTAAGCATAAAATAACAGTGTAACCATGCATGTAAAAATTTTAAACTACAACCATTCAATCAAGTTTGTATGAAAACACTTACAAATCCAAGATGAGCTTATCAAACCTAGTTGTAACACCTTCCAATGATAAAAACACCATATGCATGCTAAAAATAATCCTTCCAAGTGTAGCGCCTCAACTCCAAGAGCCAATAACAAGACAAAGACTAAAAGTATCACTCTCAAGAGAGAGTGAGTTATGTTATGTCAAAATGAGGCTCAACGTCTCAATATATATCATCCAAATGACTTCAATTTACAAAATAGGTCATTAAAAGCGATCGACAAGGCGACTTAACATTATTACATTATTTGTCTCATTAAATGATAAAATGTCAAGTAAGAGCTAAAAAGGGAGGCGTCGGGGCCCCTCTGAGGAGACGTTGGCCCTTTGGGGCATCATCAACATCTAGAAGGCAAAACATTGGCCCCTCAGGGACTCCACCCTGCAACCTACCACGTGTGCCAAATAGTCCCAACACGATGCCACATGCTCCAGAAAAACATCGACCTTCCTGGGTGGCATCACGTCATCAAATCACCCATCATCCCATACAGGGGTTGATCCCCCTAGGTCAAATCTATGCCACAGTGTCCTGGTGAGGGCATCCTTCTATCTTATTCATGCAAGGGCTCATCATGATGTTGTCCTGCCTCTACCCTCCATCAATGTGACGGGATCTTCAGCCCCATGGAGTCCGAGCTAATCATCTCCCCATGTCGGTCCTGGTACACATCCGTCGGGTATGGTCACACATCAAAAACTTCGCCCTCCATGGGCTCATTAGTTCTAGACATCATAGCAGTAAATCATATTTCATCATTAAATTTATCAAATATGCATGAAATCCTAACACATCATCTAAGAGCTCCAAGACATTACATAGATCTACTATATAGAGCTAAGGAAACCGATAGAACAACCTATTGAGCTACAATACCCACAAGATGGAAAGTTTCCTCAAGATCATTCAAGCCATGTTTAAATGAGGTGATATGTTCAGGACAATGATCCATCATCAAGTTGTACCAATCATGGATGCATTTTCAAGCCCTTTATTGCCTTCATTTTCTTTTATTGCTTTTCTTTCTTTTTTTACTTCAAGGTGTAACTAGAGGACACTTCCTTGGTGGCAGGCGTGATCATTACTGGTATTTTCATAGAAATGATGAGGCTGGCTCATGATGAGACCCCTTTCCTTTGGCATACAACCAAAGGTCATTGCCAGCAGTGACGGATCTTGTGCAATGTCATCTTTGCTAAATACCTATGAACATAATGGATAGGCTTCGTGATGAGACCTCCCATCCTCTTGGTTAGGTCTTGTTTTATCATTTTCTTAGGGTCCCTTAGTTTCTTGTCGAGGCTTTTTGGCCCTTCTGGGGATCCCTTAGATTGAAGCATCTCTAGGTTTTATTTCCTAGTTTATCTTTTGTTGCTTTTACCCCTGAGCCTTTAGCCCCTTCTTCCCCTGAACAATATGTAACCCTCAAAGGTCATACTAATGGCAAGACTAGAGAATGGGATGGATGAGCGGTATAAGATGTAAATATGATAAGATAGTGGCAGCGGACGATGGCTCTGCAAATCCCTTTGGTGGCTAACCAAACCCATGATTTCAACTGGCAAGTGCCCAATCAATCACCCCAACAATGGTCAAAGTAGATTAGTGTAAGATCAGCGATCCTTCAGTAGAAGAACCTAATGCATATATAAGAGGTTATGACAATCAAATATGACACATACCATGATACCTCAGGACCAATTACCTCATGGAGCAAAGAGTCCTTTCGTCTTGGAGCCGGTGGTGTGATGGATGCTGTTGCTGGTGACAAGACAAATCTGGCGAAGAAAGAAGAGATGGGCCCTCGAGGGCCATACTCAAGTCAATCCGCTCTCGGTACTCCATGTCTACAGGACCATGTGGGCCTCGAGACATGATCTCCTAGTTAATCCTTGAATATACGAGAGGGATAACATCGGCTCCAACTTCGAGGACATGTGCTAGCGTAGAGCACATGAGACCTCCCGACAATCTCACAGCATGAGCCTATATATACCACACTTGACAAGAAAGCATGGTGAAAAGGGATGATTGGTATTTCCAGCCTGCAAAATATAACATGTGCATGCAAAGCAATCATAAATGCAAATAAAAAGTAAAGGACATACCTGTACTTACGTTTCGCTGCTGAGTTGGTAATCAAACAACCAATAAACCAATCCCGATACTTGCTCCTTGATACGCCCTTTGTGCTTCATCATAAACCAAAAGCATTGACAAATCCAAGCACAAAATCTCTTGATTTAGAACATATATCACATCATTAGGAATCTCAAAGTCTAAATCATGGAGGTGGGAAGGACAAAAATACTGTAAGTCCATCTTTGAGAAAAGCACTCGATCCTATCCAGAAAGGGTCATGAAAAGTGCAAGGTTCATAAAACTGACTCAAAGGACCTACAATTTGGTTACCTAGGACATCCTCACGCTCTAGGGTCAAGGAAGGAAACAACAAAGAAATAGCGGAATGGCTGGAAAGCTAAAAAGGGAAAGTTGAAAAAATGAATAGAAAGCTAACGCCTTAAGCCGACCTTGGATTCTAGGTTTTTCCTAGGAGGAAACTCAACATACAAAAGGTATTTCCCAACCACACCTTTAATGGAAAAAGCAAGGCAAAGTAACAGCAGGTGGTTGGTGAAGCAGTCATGAAACACAACTTCTTTGGGCAAAACAATGTCATATTTGCTATTAAAAAATCTGAGAACACGGTGGTTGGCAATCATCTTCATGAAAAGGATCCAAATGCTTAGAAGGGTACTCATAAAAAACTCAAAGTGGTAGAAGAAATCAGAGGAAGAGGTACTAGGTCATCCTTGGTTTTTTTTTGAAAGGTACAAGTAAAACCTCATCTCCTTGTTGCCACGGTCAAAAGTAATCTGTTATTAGTAATTACAAGAAACAATGAAATTCCTCTGGAGTGTCATAGATGGGATCTAGGTCATAATGACATATCCCTCGTCCCCACGTAGCGCTGAACTCATCAATATTATCAACAGTGTCTTTATTTGTGTCATAGCATGCAGGTTTTGAAACACTTGAAAACTCATCCTCCTCCTCCTTTTCATCACAGAGTAAAGCATCATCAAAAACAAGGGAAGAGGGCCACTTATTGTTTCTTCCTATGCGAAGCTTCGATGGCTTGGTGTTTTCAGCATCGTTATTGCGTCATCATCATGAATTGCTTTTTTTTTGATTGCTGTGCAAGGAACATCCACTTCATCCAAGGCTTATGTTTCTTCCTCATCCTTTAGATCAAGGATCAAAATTGTCGTGGAATCCACAGAAGAAATAACTAACCTCATCTTCTTTTGTTGTCTGGGAGAAAAGGGTTCTTGAATTGCCTCATCAGAGGGAACGCAGTGGACACTTCATCATCTTGTTCGGGTTCTTGCTCTTCATCCATGTCTTCGTGCTGTTGGTCAAAAACTTGTTCCCTCTCTTGCATATCTTCAACAAAGTTTCCATGGGAGACCGAGTTTATCCAGGCTGAGAGTGTCCATGGCATGGGTCTTGGTCATGAAAAGACTCTTTTCAATTTGAATGGCCATGTCATGAGCCTCTGGAAAAGTTTCTGGCTTTTCTTATTTAGAAGGAAGCTCGAATGTCACAGTCCATTAGTATAGAGGTAAACAAGGTATTTCTCTTCGGGATGATGGCTTTGTGGAATTTGGTAAAGCAATTTCTTGAACCTAAACCCATAGGCTTTGACAATATCAGACTCTTTTTTGTTTTATTCCTTCAAGCTCTTTTAGTAATGATTGTACATCTTCATTTTAGTGGTCCACTTTGCAGAAAACTATGTAAAGTTCCATAGAATTGATGCTAGCATCACGGAAGGTTATCATACCATCTTCTTGCCTCTCCATCCGGGGAGGAAAAGTTTCATCACCAAATATTCAGCCTCGTCGCTGACAAGGAAGTGTTGAAATAATTTCCAAAATCTTCATGTGAGACTTAGGACATTCTTCATCGTGGCCAGCAAAACGAGGAAATCCTCATATGCCGAGAGGCATTTTAGGGATATCACGGGATTTCACTCATATCCAAAGATGCAATATTCCACGGGTCCCATTGTGAAGTAATTGTTGACTTCGTAATCAGTGGAGAGTGCATGAGATGGTTTCATGAAGCTACCAAAAGAATATGGGGAAAAGATGGTGAGTCGCCCGGGTAAGCTTACGAAAAGGCTTACGTAAAGGCTTACCAAGGTTTTGTCGTTGAATATAGACTCTGATGTTCCCGGCAATGTAAAATGTTGCCATTTCGGTTTGTAGGATAGGTTTAGTAGCTTGGAGGTAGGACTCAGACTGGCGTAACAGGAACTTCCCAACACACTGTCACCTCGATGGGAATCTCTTCTATTGGTGTAGCTAATCCCAGGACGTCCCTAATGTCGGGGTTGTGAGAGAAAGAATCAAGGTTTAGGCTCAATGGTTAGAATGGCTTTTCCCTTCACCGGTCTTGCCAAGAAGATAGTCAAAGTATTCCCACTGAAAAGAGACTGTGTTTGCTTGAGACAAGGCAAATAAAATAAAAGCGTCAGAATAAACGGTTAGTACTTCAAATTTGTTAATGACTATCTTTAATAAATGTAATTATTGGCGAAGTCAATGATTTCAGTAAAGCTAAGACTTATAATATCGCTATAATAAATACAAATGGCATTCAATGTAAACAATCAAACCCTTGTATTATATCAATGATGCAATAAATATTCCAATTCATCTCATATACATAATGTTGCTGCGTCAAACCTGCTAAAGATGATGTCATCCTATTCTAAGTTAGTTTTAGCTAGACAATAAAGTGGGCGTTTTGCTAAATAAGCCAATGAAATTTCTCAACACTCAAATGTCTATCAAGGATGACAAAGACACAACGTTTTACACTAAACAAAAGTTAAAAAGAGGCTTGTGATCATCAACTAGTCCAAGGTTAGTAGGCCTTTAAGGGTTAGTTAGGGTTTCAATTCAAAGAGTCATTTGAAAGATTGTTTAACTTGGAAAACTCAGCGTTGCAATTTTAGACTAGTGCCTTGGGTTAATGGAGTCAAGAGGAGGCTAAAGGCGGAAAGATTTAAACCTAAGGGCAGGAGAGTTAGGTTCTATGGTGCTACAATGGCGGGGCCACCAAATCAAAACCCTAAAGGGAGGAGACTCATTCGATTGGTGTAGCTAAAGCTGGGCCTCATGCTCACTCCCTCTTTCCTTAAGACTCTTTGGCAAAAGCTAGTTATAAAACATAAATCTATGGTGAAAAGTGTTGTTTGAGACTGAGCTTTTTCAAACCTAAGAGTCAAACTAGGTGTAAAATTAATTAGGCCTAGGATGTCTTCTCTCTTCAATTTATGTTTCAAACTAACTCAAGAAAAAAAGGAACTAGTGTAGCAATGGCTGGAAGCTAGGTTCTTCTTAATCAAATAATACAAACAAGTCTTTATCATGGGGACATGAAGCAGGACCTACTTGTGTGCTTTCTCCCTGAGTTTCAATGATTAAGCATAAAAATAGCAATGTAACCATGCATGTAATTTTAAAACTACAACCATTCAATCAAGAAGTTTTGTATGAGAAAAACACATACAAATCCAAGATGAACTTATCAAACCCTAGTTGTAACTTTCCTTCAAGATAAAAACCCATATATGCATGCCAAAGATAATCCTTCCAAGAGTAGTGCCTCACTTAAAACACCAAGAACACCAAGCCAGGGTGCAAAAAATAGTATCTCACAAGAGAGTGAGTTATGTTATTGTCCAAAATGAGGAACTCCAGCGTTCTCAATATATATCATCCAATTGACCTTAATTTACAAAATGGTCATTAAAAGCAGTCGACAAGGATGACTTAACATTATTACATTATTTGTCTCATTAAATACTAAAATTTCAAAGTAAGAGCTAAAAGGGAGGCGTCAGGGGCCTGCGAGAACATTGACGCTGGGGCATCATCAACATCCGGAAGGAAAAATTTTGGCCCCTCTGGGGCTCGCAACATACATGTGCCAAATAGTCCTAGCACGATGCCACATGCTCCATAAAATGTCCGACCTACTGGGTGGCGTCTTGTCCATCAAATCCACCATCTCATCTGCAGGGGGCGATCCCACTTAGGTCAAATCTACGCCCACGTTTCACGGTGAGGGCATCGCCACGTATTCTTCATGAAAAACCATCAGGCGTTGCTTCCGCCAACCATCCCGGCAACCATCTGATGGGCTCTTGACCCCCATGGAGGTCGAGCTAATCATCTCCCCATGTGTCTGGGTCCCCACAGTACTGTCATGAGGTATAGTCTGCACATCAAAAAATTCACACTCCATGGGCTCATTAGTCCTAGAATCATAGCAATGTAAATCATGTTCATCATTAAATTTATCAAACTATGCATGAAATCCCTAACACATCATCTAGAGCTCAAAAGGTATTACGGATCTACTACTCTGACTAAGGAAACAAAATAGAACAACTATTGGGCTAATACCCACAAAGAGATGGAAAGGTTCCTCAAGGATCATTCAAACCATGTTTAATGAAATGATGGTTTTAAGGATGTCAGTCCATAAAATGAACCCAGAGGAGGAGGGTGTGGATTGGGTACCTTTGTAGGCGAGTTGTACCCTCCATGGATGCATTTTTTTCCAAACCCTTTATTGCCTTCATTTTCTTTTATTGCTTTTCTTTCTTTTTTTACTTCAGGATGACTGACCAGCTTGGCTTGAGTAGCTTTGAAGATGGCCAGCGTTACCTAGTATCTTAAAAATGACTGACAAAGTTGGCTTTCAGTGATGAGGCCCTTTCCTTTAACTGTGACAAAGGTCTTGCAGCTTAGTGACGAGATCTTTGACAATATGCGATAAATACCTATAGAACATAATGGGCGATCAAAGCAGTGAGGCCTCCCATCCTCTTAGTTAGATCTTGGTTATTTATCATTTTCTTGAGGTCCCTTAGTTTCTTATCGAGGCTTTTTATTGCCTTCTCCCGAGGGGATCACAGTGAAGCATATCTAGGTTTTCATTTCCCTATGGATTTTATCTTTACCAACTACTTTTACCCCCAGGGCCTTTAGCCCCTTCTTTAAGAAAATATGCTGACCTCAAAGGTCATCCTAATGGCAGAACTAGGGGAATGGGATAGATAAAAGCCATAATTTGGGAGAATGCAAAATGCTGGTGAATTGGTGAGGGCGGGTGGTGACCTGATACATGGTATTGTAACCCATGAATATCAACTTGCTGAGTTACTTGAATTAATCACCCACAACAATGGTCAAGTATATTAGTGTAAGATCCAGGCAGTAATCAGAAATGAAAGGAAACTAAAGCATATATAAGAAGGTTATAAAAATCAAACACCATGACACACTCATGATATATGATTCCAATTACCTCATGGAGCAAAGTGCTCGATGCAGGCCCAGTGGTGGTGATGGAAAGCTGCCTCTTGTGACGGTTCAAATAGACAAAGAAAAGAAGAGATGGGACCCTCGAACTATACTCCAGAATCAATCCGCTCCTGGTGCTCCATGTCTAGGACCATGTGGGCCTCAGATACATGATCTTCTAGTTATCGCTAGATATCGGGGATAAGAGTCCCGAAGTCCCAAAGTTAATTTGGGCCATAGATCTAAGGATCTTCGATATATTTCCTGATTGTTGGATATACGCTATAGTCAAATTTTGACGTTGACTCACTCTGGTCATGAAAAGGGATTACACAGTCGTAACTTCTTGAATGTTGAAGTCATGAAGTGACGTGGGCTATATATTTAAGGATCCTTTAGGACCCTTCTCGACCATCCATCATAAAGGAACCGTGGTACGGATCTGTACTCTGGGGTTTAAGACTTTCTTGAAGAAGCTTATGTAAAGGTTGAAAGACTCTAAAGTTAGAAATTGATATCTGATCGTCCATCAGCAGGGGCCGTGTGATTATATTGTAAATCAGGAGAAATGAGGTAAGGTGCTTAGAAAAACCACGAAGCCGAAGTAGCAAAGATCTCGGTTATTATCCGTCTGATGGAGACAGCAATGAAGCAATATCACGCATTCGAGAGGAAAGGCGAGAATGAGAAAGGATGGAGAGACTCTAGAATCGAGCGAGAATAGATCTGAGTGGGTAAGCGAGGAGGATAAGTTATTAGTTAGATCACGTACTCAGGAGAAGAATTCCTCTAGGATGACCTTAAGTGTGGTAAGTATTTCCAAAGTACAGGTCTCAGAATCATCCCAACATTCCGTTGGAAGGGCGATAAATCACCTTGTTGGAGAAGTCGCCGGAAAAGGGGGTGTGTTGGACAAGAACTTCCAAAGGCGGTCGAGTTCATCGAGCCGTCACGAAATCTGAGGGCGGTCAATGATATATCTTCCATTTAGAGATAGCCACTTGGGAGGAAGGTAGAAGTCCCGCAGCGGTTAAAACTCCCAGAGCGTCCAGAAGTCAGTGGATCACAATCATTGATGGGAAGCGCATGGCGCGATCATAACTCGATACGAACGCAGGAGGAAAAAGGTGTTGGAGTGTTGAAACTCACGAATGTAGAAGGTCCAGAAGTGGATCATAGCCGTTGATCGGGGAATATGAGTGGCACTCGATATGTAACTCCAATCTGAGAGTTCTTCGAGAAAAAGACTTTGCGACATTCAAAACTTGACATAAAGTCGAAGTGTTAAGACGTCAAAATCTCGAGGACCGTGGTGGCCCGGATTGTGAACGGATGTTGCTATCGAAGGATTCATCGTGGTTGTCTTGGCGCATGTTGTCTTGGCGTCTGGTCATAACTCACGATCGTATGTGAGTATAGATGGATGGAAGAACCAGAAGAACTTGGGAGAGGATATCTGCTAGCTATGATCTCATTTCAGAGTATGGAGATCGTGGATGGAATGATTTGGAAGAGCATAATGGGATAGAAAACCTGAATGTGGGTTTTGATTCTCCTAAGAAGAGCGAAATTTTGACACCCTACCATGGGTGTGTTACAGGAAGCGACTCAATTGCAAACATAATTTAGGACTTATTTAACTATGCTATATGGAAAGGTTTTTGTCTTCTAGCCAAACTTTTTAGCCTTGTGTTGGAGAGAAAGATAAAATGTAGACCCAGGGACAAAAGGTTTTAGAGTAGCATGCAAGCTGGTTTCAAGCTGAATATTCATCAATAGATCGTCTAATTGACCTTGAGCTATAATAAAAACATGCTCCAAAGAAAGGACAACAAGGTTTTCTTCCTTGTCGCTCCAGAAAATATTCCATGCCTCATGAAAAGAGGAGGAAACTAGGTCTGCCTTCGAATAAAATTTGAAAGCATAGAGACTTTATGAAAAAGTATTGGGTTAATCAGATTTCCCTATTTATAAAATTGAATATGGAATTATGAGAACAACATTGGGGAGTAAAACAAGGCGCCCTTTGTCCCTGTAATTTGGGTACATTGATGAACTAGAAAGTTGAATCAGGATAGAATATGGAGGTGGCACTCATCTATCAGGATATGCAATATTGTTGTTATTCTATGGAGACGATGTGGTTTTGGTTGCCAAAACAAAACAAAATCTACAAAGACACCTTGGTGATTTAGCAAATTTCTATAAACAGTCAAGGCTACAAGTGAATATCAGTAAAACAAAGGTCATGAGAGTAGTACATTTTTGAGGGATAAAAGCAGGGATATCCCCTTTGAAGGAAAGAAGATAGATGTCTTTTATTTTAAGTACTTGGGATTGAAAGTTTCATCTAAATATAAATGGAATGTGTGTATTGAAAAAAATTATAGGTAGAATAAAAGCCCTTCATTGTCCTCAAATAAAGTGTGAGAAAATGTATTTATGGATTTGGAAAGTGATGAAGTTGCTATTCAAAACCTTCATAGCCACTAACTTTATACAGAAGTCCATTTTTTAGAATAGGTCTTTATCAAGAGGGTTGTAAGAAAATTGTATGTATACAAAAAGCATTTTCTTGTAGAAGAATTTGGAGTGAGATTACAGAGACCCTACCCAATACTTTTAGCAAAAACAGGTATGCTTCTTTTAGAAGCAAATGCTCTTTGTCCCTTTACCACATTCATAGGAAAATTCAACATAGGGGACGAAACAATCTCCCACATTGGGCAATGATGACAACAAAGACAAAACGTTGGTATAAAACAAGTACAAACTGACCTAGACAATGGCAAATTGATGTGAACAACTTACTAGAGAAACCAATAGTTGTCAATGATCTAGTTTAGCCCAAAGTAGTTGAGAAAATTTGGCAAAAGTGAAGGAACAAATGAATGTCTACTCTATGGAAATGAATCCTATGATCATTAAATAGGAGCATAAAGACTTGAGTTAGGCCATAACAGTCTTCAAAAGACAATTGATATGTAGGATAAGCACAAGCTTGCATAACATAACAATTGAAACATGAAGATGCAAACCATGGAAATGTATGGATTTCAGAACCATGATATTGTTTTTGAGCCACTGTACAGATTTAACTGTTGTATGGTTTTAAATAGACCCCCAATGCAGATTTGACTGCTGTACAATTTATAATAGCCTCCGTGTAGATTTGACTGCCGTACAATTTTTTAGTAGCCACCATACAGATTTGCTGGCTATATGGAATTACAACCACACAGGATCATATTTAATTGAAGTGGTTTTACAAATTCAGCTGCCATACGTATTTTCAAGATGTTGTACAATTTCTTCTGTCAGTTGTATAGGCCACACTGTATAATTCAGCCGCACATATTTTATAAGCAACCTTTTTTATAAGTTATCTTTTTTGTTTCCCACTTGATCATATTTTTCAGAAAATTAGTCTTTTACGGTCTTGTCTGAGATATTTTTTTAAGGTTGGTTTAATATCATGACTACTTTGACCATATGCTTGAAGGTAGTCAAAAAATTAATGGCCAGAATTTCAATAAATGGAAACAACAAATGCTTGCAATCTTTGAGTACAGGTGTTTGGACAAGTTGATTTTGTGAAAGGAAATCCAGAGTGAAACCAACGAAGATACCTTAGAAAAATATGATGCAAAGAATAGAGAGGCTGTCATGCTCATTAAACTTTCTGTCACGGATGAGATGCTTCCCGAGGTTTAGACTAGGGACAATGCATTCCCCATTTGGTAGACACTTTAGAATTTGCATGGAACCTCTAATAAAGGTAGTGCCTTTTTCTTGAAAAGTATTCCATTTTATATCAAGATGGAAGAACATGATTCTCTTCTAGATCATTTATTGAAGATTAAAGATATTAGAGATTAACTAGAGGCTATTTAGTATTGATAGGAAGGAATTGGAAGAGGAAAATGGAATTGACTAGGTAAGGCAGACCCAGGCTGAAGTGGTAGGGTAGGAAAAGAGTAGGTTAGTCCCTCTCTAGACAAAGGCAGACTGAGTTAGACCCAGAGGGGCTAGGCTAGGCTGATTATGCTAAGTGAGCTCTTGTTGAAATAATAAGACTAGTCTAAGCTAAAGTAGGCTGAGCTAGTGTAGATAAATGGGCTGAGCTAGAGTAGGCTATGTTAGGTTAGGATAGAATAAGTTAGGTTATGATAAGCTAGCAAAGGAAAGAGTAGAAACAGACACTAGTACATATTGTAAAAAAAAATTATTAAAAAAAAAAAAAAAAAAAAAAAAAAAAAAATAGAGGTAAAAAAATAAAAAATCATCTTGCCCGATAACATCAGTATTGCCACGTTGACATCTCTATTTCCACGTTGGCGTCTCTCTTTCCACGTTGCCGTCGCTCTTGCCACGTTTTCCACCCTAGATGCGTCTCTCTTGCCCGTTTTCCACCTAATGTCTCTCTTGCCCCGTTTGTGAAGATTGTTGTCGCATTGCGACGTTGTGGAAAACTAGGTTTTCCTCTCAACGATCACCTTAGTATGTTGACCAATTCAAAATACTAACAGTCACTTAGGTTTTTATAACATCATAATTGCGATGTGATAAAATCTATAAATATGATATTGCATTTGGCGGATGTTCGCGACAATTTTGCTATATGTGGCAGCTTCAAAAGGGTTTCTGGTCTTCTCGTTAGGAACAAAAAAGCAGGAGTATTTGTTTAGGTATAGTCACAGCCAGGAAGAATGTCAAAAACATTAGAGGTGAGAAAAAAAATTAAAGAGAATTGAAAAGAGGGTGTGATGGGAAATGTTATTGAGTGAGTCTATCCACATCCAACTCCTGCTCCCTCGAGCCCGTAGCCACATCGCCAATCCCCAACAAGTAGTCCTTGTCCATCAACAAGTCAGCATTGATAGGCCCTCATCACATACACACTCTCTCTAAGAGTATGAAATTAATCCATGGAAAATACCCCATCCCCGAACTACCATGTGCCACTGATGCCCTCTAGTAGTAATCTTCCACCAATGCATGTCATCAATCATAAATATAGAAATGGACATGCCTCCACCAGATGCATGATGAATAACACAAGTGATAACTCAAATATCTTACATCTGATATTATTCATAAAGAATAAGACCTTGATCCAATGGATCTATAGATCTTGTACAATATATCTAATAGATTATAACAAAATTAAGATAAGCCTCAACCAGATGAAGAGCTACAAGTCTCCAAAGGCCACCTAGATACAATGCATGAATAATGAGATGAGATATGGGCCATATGAAGTGCAAACCCCAATTGGATAGGTCACGCTCTACTGGAAGATTGGATACCCTCAACAATTCGGTCCTGATGCCAAAGATCTCCAAATACTCCAAAGAATATGCCAAACTATGAGATTGGGTCAATGTTGAACCCATGGTGAAGTCTCGGGATGAAAAATGAAGTTAGAGCCCTGAAAAAAATAAACATTGCATAATAGAGATAACCTTTAGTGTTTCACGGTCACTCATGAAAATAGCAGTGGATAGAAAATTGGAGTGTAAATGGATAGCCTCCCAATCTAAAGTTTTTTTTTCTTTTGGCAGAAATCTCTAACACCTAGTCAACAAGGTATGGAAACCAATAGAAGTTTGGCACCCGACCAATAGGGAATGAAACCTATAGAATTCTGACACCCAAGTAGTAGAAAGAATCACTTTGATACCACTAGTGATGTATCTAGCTACACTCATAAGGAGCCATCATTAAATTATAATATAAGAGAAAAACACAATGTAATAAATTTAATACAACAATAATAATAACAAAGGGACATAACCTAAGAGACACAAGAATTCCTAACCAATCAATGCAAATAGGTATGCAATCCTGGGATCATTGTATAAATCATCTCATTCATTCATTATCAATTCTATATTATTGT
The DNA here is from genome assembly GCA_010110895.2 of Picea sitchensis. Classification (NCBI taxonomy): domain Eukaryota; kingdom Viridiplantae; phylum Streptophyta; class Pinopsida; order Pinales; family Pinaceae; genus Picea; species Picea sitchensis. The sequence goes on from SNQJ01S0019847.1 coordinate 89,985, forward strand.
TAACTTTCTAACCCTGGTACCTAGGTAAATTGTTTACTAGATATTTCCTTGTTGTAAATTAGATTAGCAACTCACAAAACAAAAGACAGATATTTAACTAAAATAAATGAGGAAGACGAGAAGCAATTCTTATTTCAAATATTTTTTCCTTCAAATCAACATATCATTAGAATAATATCCTTAACACACAAATATTTTTTCCCTTCAAATCAGCTTATCATTAGAATAATATCAAATCTTACAAAGGCTCCCTTACAGGGAAAATGGCCCATAGAGAAATACAAAAAACTATAGACAACACCTGCAAACCCTAGAAACTCCTTGGTTGTACAGTCCAGTACATCCACTTTTCCAGACATGTACGTACTTGTCCTTACTTTCACCCACGTACTGGATGTCGACCACCCTACAAATGACCCAAGTCCAATCTTCAGGCAAACCCAACAACCAACTCGTTTCCCGCACCACCTTTCAGACGAATGGAAAACCTCCATCGTCAACAAAATAAAACACAATACATCACATTGGCTTCATGGAGCCAACAATACAACATGACTTGACAAATGAAAACCACAAGAAATCGCATCATCCACGGAGGATTTCAATGACTCAAATCCAACCTATATATACTAGATCACACAACCATCTGAAGAGCCCACAACACAACTCATGTGATACCAAGAATTTTCCCAAGGAATACAAATGCAAAGCCTTGCAAGGGAGCCACAATGATCGCCCAAACTCCACAACAAGTGGAGAAGAGTTCTCTTTCAAATCACCTCCTATTATCGCACAGTTTGTAGCTAGGTCAAGTGGCTATGAAGATAGAGGCCAAACTGGCGTAACAGGAACCTACCCCACCCAATGTCACCACGATGGGGAGGTTCTTTCTCTTTAGGGAGGTTAGGCCCAGGGGAGACGTCCCCGGTAACCAGGAGTTTTGAAGAGGCTAAGGTATAAAGGTCAAAGTGAAATTCCCTCTTCATAGGTCACCACCAAGAGAAGATAGTAGGGCTAAACAACCAATAATGAAGATAGTAGGGCTAAACAACCATCAATAAATACCAAGATGATGTAGCAATTAGTACGTCAAATCAATCCCTTATTCAATAAATGCTTTAAACCATCATCTAATTTCCTATAAAGAGAACTTGTTGTGTCAATATGGAATAACCAAGGATGACATCAGCTTTTTAGGGTTAGTAGTTTAGTTAGGGTTTCATTTAACAAATAGTTAAGAGTTTGTTTGACCACTATCACTTCAACGTTGGAGACCTAAGATCAGTGCCTAAGGGTAAATGGAGTCAAATTAAGGGAGGACGCAAAGGTTGAAGGAAAAAGGCTACGGACTAGAGGGAAGGGTTCTGAAGTGCTGCTATGGCAGGGCCCCAGAAACAAAACCCTAGGAAAAAGAGGCTCACTCCGGTGTTGCTAAAGCAAGGCCTCGTACTCTTTCCTTCTTCCTTAGGTTTGACTTGGAAAAGCAGCTAGCATAAAATATAAATCAAGACACGAGAGTGTGGTGAGGGAGAGTGTTGCTAAAGCAAGGCTCTATCACCAAACCCTAGAAGCAGGACAGCCCTAGGTGTAGATAACCTAGGCCTGGGACGTCTCCTCCTTCTTGACTTTTAAAGGTACGGATAGCACAAGGGGAAGAAGAAATAAGAGTGTAGCGATGGCTAGGCTCTTCCTTCCTTCTTCAATGGCTGAAAATTTCTCTTTTAGGGGACATGAGACAACAACCTACTTGTGTGTTTGTCCCCTAGGGTTTTAAATCAAATTTTTTTATAATAAATGCAAGAATATAAGACTACAACCATTCAATCAAGAAGTTTTGTAGAAAAAAAAACTTACATATTATCATGAAATAGCATTGCAAACCCTAGTTGTAAACCTTCCTTCAAGAGAAATGCCAAAAATGCTAAGAAATGCCTTCCTTCAACAAGTGCTCCTCACTCAAAGAGAACAAATACCCAAGTAGGGAACAAAAATCATTTCTCACTAGGAGAGTGAGTGTTGTGTTATGTCAAAATGAGGATAAAACTCCTCAATATATATTGTATCAATGACCTTTAATTAATTTTAGGTCATAAAAAATAGCCGACAAGGCTTCAAACCAAAATCATATTGTTTTTACATTAAAATGTCAAATTAAAACCCTAACTGAGTTGTAATAAAGGTAAAATACCCTTCAAGGGAGACGCTAGCCCCTTTTAGGGAAGATGAGGCATCCAGGAGAAAAACATTAACCCCCCAGGGGCCTCTCCAACATGCCACACGTGCCACTGCTGCCCAGTCTGCCTCCAAGAATGACCATGAAGCTGGATGACATCATGGTAAGGATGGGGATGCTCTGAGCCTTCCAAGGCCAACATTCCACTGAAAAGGGGTCATTCCCCCTAGGCCGGGCTCTGTAAAAGTGTCTCTGGTGAAACATCCTCTTCTTCTCAAGTGAAAAACCTTGGTCAAACACTGTCATGTCTCTGCCCCTTAGACGGGGTCTCAGCAACCATCTGATGGGCTCTTCAGCCCCATGGAGGTCCGAACCAATCATCTCCCCATGTGTACCGGTCCAAGTGGTACATGTCCATCAGGCATGGTCCTGCACATCAAAAACTATGCCCTCCATGGGATCATTAGTCATAGGGATCATAGCAATGTCAATCACATTTCATCATTAATATTTATCAAACATATGCATAAAGACCCTGATACATCATTCAACAACTCAAAGACATTACAAAAATCAACAATACAAGATCGAAGAAAAGGACAATACATCTTATTGGGCTAGTATCCACAAGAGAAGGGAAGTTCCCAGGAAGGTTTCATCCAAGCCATGTAAATGAGGTGTTGTGGCTAGGGGATGTCCAAACAAATGGGTAGAGTGAGAGCCAGGGATGCATAATTATATCTGTGGGTGCCTTTGTAGAAGGTGAGTTGTACCCGTCATGGATGCAATTTTTTCCAAGCCTGTTCTTGCCTTTATTCTTTCTTTTTCTTTTTATTCAAGGTCTAACCGGAGGACACTGCCTTGGCATGGTGACCAGAGCTGACAGTGTTACTCACAAGTACTTTCACAGAAATGAGAAGGATGGCTCGTGATGAGACCCCCTTTCCCTCGACCATGCAACCAAAGGTCACTGCCCTGGCGTGGTAACCAGATAGTGGCAATGTCATACTGTTAGGTACGCATGAACCTAATAGGCTAGCTCATGATGAGACCCCCTATCCTCTTGGGTAGGTCTTGTTTATTATTTTTTTTGGGTCCCTCTTGTTTCTTGATGAGAAGCCTTTTATTGCCTTCTCAGGGATCCCTGGGCAAAGCATCTCAAGGTTTTATTTCTAGGATTTTATCTTTTACCAGTTGCTTTTACCTTTTGGGCCTTTAGCCCCTTCTTCCCACAAGATAAGATGCAACCCCACAAACAGATCATCCTAATTCTCGGAAAAGGGGAATGGGACAGATGAGTGGGAGATAAGATGGAAAAGTGGTGGTATGATGGGAGTGGACGATGGCTCTTCAGAAATCCCCCCGGTGGAAAATCAAAACCCATGGGTACAAGCTTGCTAGGACACCCTTTCAATCCCCCCAATCATGGTCAATTGGTTCAATGTAAGATCTAAGCATTCGTAAGAGATAAAAGGAGTCAGATGCATATATCTAAAGGTTATAATGATCAAAAGTGACACATACCATGATACCTGGACCAATTACCTCATGGAGCAAGAGCCTTCTTCGATACAAGACCAAGTCGATGGTGATGGATGATGCTACTGCTGACAAGATGAATCTGATGAAAGAAGAAAAGGATGGGCCCTCCAGGGCCATGCTCAGGTCAATCCTTCTCTCGGTACTCCATGTCTAGGACCTATGGGCCTCAAGACATGATCTCCTAGTTATCCCTAGAAATTGGGGATAACACCTCCAAAGATGAGTTTTCACTACACTTACCACCCATGTGCTACCGAGCGACATGATAACAAGCCAAGAACCGACCAACCCTGCAAATGGCTCTAGGCCAATCTTCGAGTGGACCCGGTAGGCAGCTCCTTTTTATCACCACATCACCCATGGTCCTCATTTCCTCGTCCATGTTTCCTTGGTCCTGCTAGGGATAAACCCTAAGACACTTGGATTGTGAGAAAAAAGACTAGGAAACAGGTGGAAACACATGGATTATGATTCAATTAAAAAAATGAATATATACAGGAAATTATATATAAAGTTATTGTAGTTTCATAGGGAAAACATGGAATGATATATTAATGAGGGAAGAGAGTAGCATACATCCATGCTATAATGGT